>LPNX010379331.1:5205-44258 GCA_001517045.1 Pseudotsuga menziesii
GAAGTTACAATATTTCAACAACAATACCTCCTAGGGAGAAAACTATTGATAAGAACAGACCACAAAGATATTCAATATATTCTACAACAACAAACATTATCAACTGAAAAACATAAATGGATAGAAAAAATGTTACATTTGACATGGAAATACTACATAAGAGAGGAAAGTACAATGTAGTTGCCGATGCTCTTTCCCAAAAGGATGAAGAATTCAAGTCCCATGCGATCTCAGTTGTAGTTCCAGACTGGTTAGATGAAATCCGAGGAGAATATGCTGAGGACCCAGACACCTACACCTTAATAAATGATCATAATCATGGTCCAAGATTCAAATTGAGGAACGAAATCCTCTGGTATAAAGGAAGGATCTACATAAGCCCTACATCCAGGTTTAAAACCAAGGTGTTGAAAGAATCTCATGATTCCCCAACCGACAAACATGTAGGTTTTTTTTAAACTTACTACAATATCAAGCAATCCTTTTCTTGGAAAGGGATGTATAAACATATTCAAAAGTACATAGCTGATTGTGACATCTGTCAAAGAAACAAAAGTGAAAATGTCATGACTCTAGGGCTACTCCATCTGCTTCACAATCCAAACCAAAAGTGGGAGGAAATCTCCATGGATTTCATCGAAGGGTTACACGTATCCGAAGGCAAGGACAAAATATTCGTGGTAGTGGACCAATTAACAAAATATGTGAATTTTATGGGTATTAATAAATCTGAATCTGCTAAACAAATCGCTGAGACATTCTATAAAAATATTTACAATTTACACGAATTTAGTGATAGAGATGCCAAATTCACAAGCAATTTTTGGAAGTAATTCTGTAAACAAATTGGGGTCACTCTTAACATGAGCTCATCCTATCATACCCAAACAGATGGACAAATGGAAGTTGTTAACAAATGTGTGGAATCCTATCTTCTTAGTTTCATCACTGACAAGCATAATAGATGGTTACATTGGTTACATCTTGCAGAATGGTGGTATAACTCCACCTATCTCACATCAACTAAAATGACACCTTTTCAAGCATTGTACGGTTATGTGCCGCTCAGATGGAAGGAACTAGTTCAAGGAGATGTAAGAGTACCTGCAGCAAAAAGTCAACTTGAAGAAAATAAAAAAGTAATGCAAGTACTCAAGGATAATTTAACTATGGTGCAAAATCATATGAAACAACAATCAAATCAACATAGAACATATAGAGAGTTTGAAGTAGCAGAATAGGTATTTGTAAGACTGCATCCATACAAACAATTTTCACTTAAAAAACAAGGAAAAAATAAATTATCTCCCAAGTTTTTTGGGCCATCCCAAATTATCCAAAAGATTAGCCCAGTAGCATATGAATTGAAGTTACCAAACAAGAGTCGAATTCAAAATGTTTTTCATGTTTCCAGTCTCAAAAAAAATTGGGTCAACACCAATATGCTCAGACGACACTTCCCACATTGGATGAAGAAGGGAAACTCGTATTAGAACCATAAGTTATCATCAACATTCGAGAAAGAAGTAGACTACACTCTTGCATTATCAAAGAATACCTTATCAAGTGAAAGAATTGTCCAGGAGAAGATGCTTCATGGGAACTCGAAAAGTTCGTTCAACAACATCCATCATTAATCTACTTTGAGGACAAAGCATATTAAAAGAAGAGGGCAATGTTGTATACATTAAATAAATAAATAATAATTAAAATATAAGGATTCTTTTGAAACATCATGACTATACGAATAATCACAATAAAAGGCTTATATAAGCCAAAGTTTCTTTGTAATAAACATCATAAAAAAAGTTATATATATATTCTCTTATAAAAATCGTGTTACATCTTTGCTCCAATTATTTTCTCCACACCACTACCCTCCATGAATTGCAATTAGGGTTTTATCAATAACTTGGCTTTGCCATCTTTTATTACACCTTGTCGAGTTTTACCTATATTAGTTATTAAGGGATAGTATATTATGTCATATCACCACCCATACTTGTCATGGTGTACATCAATTCTATGAATTCCAACTTTCTCTTTAACTCCAACAATTTATTACGATCACTGATACAGAGGAAAAATAAAAATTGATAATTCTTCCACATGAATCCATGCAGAGGACAAATGCATGTATTTGTTTGCTATGTTAATGAGTTGTTCCAGTTTTAATTTCCTGTCATTTAAAAAAATATATACATAGTCAATGGATAATATAAATATGCATAAAAGCAAGATAATTTTCATCGAACATACAATCTTGGAAGTGATTTATTTGTTTGTTTGATACTCGGTTTTACCTAAACAAATACACCTTTTCTTTTTCTAAAAACTCTATTGCGTAGTCTTCAATACATTGCAATGAGGATTATTGTGATCGTTTGTTTATGATTATCTCCCCCAAGATATAGACGGGAGATCTCTTTCATAAAAATGAATATCCTATTGTTTGTTTGAGGAATCATTTAACAATAGAGAAGGGAAGTCAGGTTTATTTTGGGTTTTGATGGTTTGAAGTGCAGTATATGCTTACCTGACTCAGGTAATCCAAATATATGGTAGAGCTGTATCCTGTCTATCTTTAGATCAACATAATAAATCTTAAGAAGCAGCTTAAATCACAAGAAAAGAAAAGGCAACTAGAGTAGAAGAAGCAAGGGTAGCAGCACCTCGACTAACATTCTTTCATGTTCTAGCTCCTAAGCCAACAAATGCAATTCTTAGTCAAGATTCATATTTGGTTAAAGGTCCATATTAAGCAATAAGTGATCCCAATGCCGATGATACATTTTTAGAACAAAGTTCTCTTTTTGTGATGATTGATCAGACAGTCGAGCTTTCACTCACTACCACATATTTTCCATTTCACTCACTACCTAGATCGAGATCCATGCTATGATATTTATTGAGTTAATCAACAACGTGTGACATAGCTTACATAGTGGAATTTTTTTATTTCACTTACCACCACCATAAGTGTAATGATGAAGACACATAAACCACCACTAGCAATTGCTAGAGCAGCTAAGGTAATAGATCCTATATAGCACCAACAGTTAAGATAACACCATGAGAAGTAGCATAGCCTACATCCGCCACTACCTAATATATCCTACATAGCCAGTAGATACAGTGCCATATCGATATCCTTATTTGGATGTTCAGATCGATAGCCATATATAAAACAAGATCCAATTCGTGAGTGAGGTAAATACCTATATGGTTCCAAATGTTCCTAATGTTCCTGAACGAGATGAAGATGTTTGTGATGTTAGTGATATGGGAAAGATTATGAATTTAGGTATGAAGATCCAAATGTTCGATAATAAGAGACTGAATTGCTCTTATAAATGGTAAGAATTCACCTAATGTTTAGAATTCAAAGTCGGCGCTTTCTATTGAACCAACAACGGTAGAACGTGAGTAGAACCGACACAAAAGTAGACCTGTAGCCAAGAACAGCCGATCCAATAGTGGATTCAATTATATATGATTCAATACTAGATCGAGATACAAATTAAATAGCTAGGGAAAACCACCTTGACCATATAAAGACCCATAACCACCATCCGCTAATCTAGAAACACTACCACCTTATCCAACGTACCTTTCGGAACTTGTTCCAACGAATACATTCCTAATTGTTTAGCGATCCTAAGATGAAGAGATTAGATATAATATAAATATTTGGAGTTTCCAGATCCAGACCAAACGGGACCAGACCCTACTACATATCGAGGCCCAGATCTAGGACTACTACCCTAGCTTAAGAGCAAGTTATGTATTTACTAATGCAAGTTGAACAATTTTTTTAAGGTATTATGAACAACTTGCATAATTAAATTCCATGCTGGAATCAGTTTCCCGAGGATCTCCAAATAAATTTATTGGCTGGAATGCCAGTGGAGTTTGTGTATAGGTATATAATTGTCTGCTTTTTTCAACCTACTTCATAAGTCGATGGGTTGCGGCACCTATGAACGGGAAGCAACTGGTTATATGCGATAGGAATCCAAATATGCCTTCTCTAGCTTTCTGCTTCTACACATGTACCTGGATTAAGTCCTTCTTCACCCTTTCTATCCTGGAGGACATGGTGCCACATAACTGTAACAAATATTTGGGTATCTATTGCAAATATTATGTGGAAGGACTCATATTGGCACGTTGCATCTTTTGGTTGAACAGGGCCTTCGACAAGCTCTACAATCCCTATAAACAAACGTTCGTCAAAATTCCAACACCACACAAATCCTTACATTGAATGCGTCATTGTTAATAATCCATGATCTAACATTGCATACAAAATATTTGTTGTTGGGGATGAAATTGAACTGCTCGATAGGAATATGGTGGAAATTTACGAGCCTTCACAACAGAGATGGAATATCGACGACACTTTCCCAAGGATCTAATACTGGACATAGACAGTGAGATTGTTTTCTGCAAAGGATCATTCTACGGTTACTGTCACATGGCAACAGATGAAACGAAATAAATCCACTGTCTAATATTTACAATATAATTTATTTTTAGTGTGTAAACATAATCGGGCAAGTAATCTTGAGAAAGTTTTTAAAGGCGTCGAGCAATCATGACTATCTTTTGCCTGGCAAAGAATTAAGGTTCGTTTTGAGTTTTAGGAGTGTAATGTGTTACACCTTGCAATGGTGTTGTTTGTCATACCAGTCAACCATTAACCCTATATCATTGTGACATTATGCATAGATGCCCCCTAACAGCCTTGAATTCACCATGGTTAGTAATATATATTGACATGTCTTTGGACATATCCCAACTTATAACCTCTTGCAACACTAGGAAAGACATAAGGGAAATAGGAAGGATATCCCATCCTCCTAGGTAGGATGATGATGGAATAAATGTCATTCTTTGTGGGTTGGTACCAAAAATCAAGGGCCAATTTTGAGTGTTTGTTGTCCTTGATATCAATGGTGAACCAACTGGCATAACAACATACTCAATATCCTGCTCTAAGGATTTAACCTCTTCAAAAAGACTGAAGAGGCCAACATCCCTAAGAGGGAGGTGAGTCACAAATGAAACCAAACGAGGAAGTAGATCCCTCTCCCTCTCGTTGGCCTCCCAAACATGCATGCATGGAGTTATATGTATCAATTTTTTGTTGTTGTTGTGGTCATCTTAGATTGACATTCATACCTCAATATGAAGATATAGATATAGAATATACAATCTATGCTATATCACCATTTGTAATATTTCCTTGATATTGAATTAAAATTGATGTGTTAAAAATGATTAAAATCAAACCCGGTGTAGCTTTGTTGACACCATACATTCTACCATGTTATCCACTTCCACATAAATACTGTTAGGAATAACCTTGACTCTGGAATGAGTCAAATGGTTTAGGTCTCAAGATGTGGTTTTGGGCCCATGGTATTTAGTATCCCATGTTATTGGCCCAAGGTATTGCATGTAATGAATCCTATAAAAGGGCTTGACACATGATATTGTAATGTGGTGAGTGGGCAAGCTCACTTGACTTGGTTGGTCGGTGTTTGCCAAGGTTACGAAGATCTTCATTGTTGCTGGTTTTTCTCTTCACAATTTCAGGGTAAATGTTTTGTTTCTAATGTTTCTATGTTGCTTTCATTATTCTCCCTTTGATCTTCTACAACGTATGGAAGACCTATGAATAAATGGCTGAGCTATAGGAGGGCAAGGGGGCGTGGACCACCCCTTGGCATAACGGTTTACGAGGTTCGGGGGTGGAAAATTTGGCCTTTTTTAATAAAAAATCTGGGCAGTGTGAAGGTTATTTTATGTAGATCTCTTTGAGCACAAGTAATTTAGAAGAAGGCCACAACCTGCTGTAATGATAGACTTACATGAGGACCTGCCTTGGATAAGAAGGCCAGTATACTTTGTTGGAAGTTTGCGTGAGATGAAACCATTTTATTTTCCTTACGAGGAATAAGTTTCATAGGTCGTGAGGATTGAGATTATAAATGCAGCCATCAAGATGAGCGTCCAGGGAAGAAACCCAGTGAAGGGGATGGAAGTTATATCAATTATAATATCGTTGGCCACAGGGAAGTATACATGAGGAGTCCACTAGAACCATGAATAAAATTGCTGAAGAAACCCTAACCTCGATGAAGTTTGAGAAGAGCCCGCTAGTTAAGGACATCGATGGTTGAGGACGGTGTTCGTTGCCGAGGAGATGGGCTGTGATTACTATCCAAGAAAGAGAAATAAAAGTTGTGAAGGTTCGTGAGGCTATGGAGAGAGAAAAGCTATCATGCGTAGGAATATATGTTGCTGGACCCTCTGCACCTGTTTGATGCGCATATATTTCTTGAAGGTTCTTTATGCTGGTTTTGGTTATTTGTTGCGTACTCCCATGGAGTGAGTCGCCCTAGAGTTGGGGGCGTATTTCAGGTGGTTGCATAGAATGTTAGGAAAGAATTCGACAAGGGCTTTGCATTTAAAAAGTATAATAGATCTCTTACGCGGCGTTTTATTTTTTTTTCTGCCTGATCTGGTTCGATGAGAGATCGAACTGTTAAAAGAATGTCAGCTTTAACTGTGAATTGTGAATAGATATACAGACGGGTCAGGCACAAGGTCTTCCATCACTAATATGAAATCTCCTTGATTTATTTTTCGTTTTTGTTTTGGAGCACCAGTGGTATGATAGGCTTTATTATAATTCCCTCGGTAGATGCACCACGTGGTTGGTGCTTTACCCTTACATGAGTGCGCTTTGGGACTTTTCTGAACTTTTCTGCATCTGAAAGTGGTTTTAATTAATGAGTTCTTGCAGTGTCATGATCTTAATTTTTTTTCTAGAAGAAAAATGGCGGTTCCTTGGTATTCAATTAGAATCAAAGGTAACCAAAGTGGTTCCAATTACAAAAGTTTTCAACAGATCCTGATCAAACTGAAATATTTTAATCAGCAATATCCAAGAGGGACAGAGGGGGATTCCAGTACATATCATAATACAACTGACAGAAAATACTGTAAAGTTATCTAACTCTCCTCCATGGGGGCTTCACTTATTGACCAATATCCTATCAGGTTAGTTCATATTGTGGGTTTTAAAATTATCAAAAATCGAACCAATATATTGCAGGTATTGGGGGGATGAGGAGTTTAAGGTGGGGGTGGGTAGGGTGGTTTATAAGGATTGAGGTATAAAAAGGGGTAAGAGGAAGTTTTAAGTATTGGGACGGGGTTTCAACAAAAAGATTTTGGGTCAATATCTCTCGAAATTAAAGTTATTCTTTAATATCCCATGATTGCACGTGCTATGTGAGAGGTTCACTAAGTGAAGTCCCTGTGCTCTCCTCTCTGATATCATCAACAAGTCCATAGTGAGCACATAAAGAGCCCTAGCTGAGTATTGAAGGAAAGCTCAGAGTGTTTGAAAGTTCTTATATGCTAGTGAATACGATTACACCAGTGCTCTAGATTAAGGGCACGTAGACCAGCTTTAGAATTTGCCCAGTTAATGATAACCTAGGAGTCTCCATATGCATGAAGAGATGGAAGGCCCAAGGTTTTCGCTAAATCCAGAAGAGCCCAGAGTGCCAGTAATTCGGCTCTGGTGTTCGTGCTTGCCCCACATCCCAATTTGAAATGAAAATAATGAGAACTGCTGATAGAAAGAACAATCTCCGCTCCACCTGATATGATTCACACCACCGTCAAAATATCCCGAAGGACAGACACTAGAGGGAACCGGACCATTGTTCTTTTACGACAGAGATGTTTCCAGCATAGGGTAGTTTTTGAGTTGTTCCAATATACCGTGACAGACGAAATCTATGCCGAGTCATCGAAAATACTGCGATTGCGGGCCAACCAAATGTTCCAAATGAATAATTTAGGTAAGTGAGGGTCTTATGAAGGCATCTGTTCAAATTATCATCTAAAGACAGAGCTTCCCAAGGGAAAGATGTGCATGTCTTGTGAATAAGATGAGTCCTTAATAAAAAACATAAAGACAAGATACAAAAATGCATGATGATCTTACCTCGCTCTCGTATCCTGGACACCATTTTACCATGAAATCATCTGTACTAACCAATACCATTTATGAAAAATGGTTAATAAAATAATATAAAAATTACAAACTATAATCCTAATTTTAGAAAGAAAAAAAAAAGTACACCTACATGAATAATACCACCTTCTTAAAAACTATATTCCCTTCTCGAAAGATAATAAGGCCTTTATCAATCTCGAAAAGAAAAAATATTGAAAAAAAAACGATGGCCCTCATAAATAAACTAGGAAAAGTCGATGCAAAGACATCCAAGAGGAAACTTCTTACAGAAACCACTTAATAAAAAATAGTCTCCCAACTTTTAAATTTTGTTATAATACCTCATTTGGCAGGCCCAGGAAAATATGCACAAATGGCCACATGAACCAAAGTGTGATCATCGTACAAAGAGTCACTTCACTAGTTTGATCATGATGATTCAACATTGGAATTTAATCATAGTCACATGCTTCACTCCAAATTGGTGATCGTTCTTTATTCATTTCATAAGGGTTGACTAAGCTAGGGTCAACATCCACATGACTACTAATTGATGAGTAAGGGGAACACTATTTAAATTTGATTGAATTGCATCATAACTTGAATAAGAGGGTCCCCAAGATCAACATGGCTCCTGAGACAAATGCGGCAATGGGTTTTTTCAATGGAGCTACTCAAAAGGGTATGGGTGGAGCAGGTGTGGTATTATATATCAGCCAAAACCATTTTTTTCAATTAAAGTTGGGTTTTGGGAGTGTACTAATACAAAGTCGGAGCTCCTAGCTTTATGGGGACTCCTCTTCATGGCTTCATCTATGGGGTCTCCCCAACTGGCATTCTTTGGAGACTCCAAGACCATCATCAACTGGGTGAATAATGTTGATGGTTTACAGGTATTGGAAATTGATCATTGGTGTACCCACACGATGGCACTTAAAGACACTTTTCTTTGCTTTGATTGCCAACATATATATATATATATAGCATAATATGATGGCGGATAGATTGTCCAAGGAGGATATTTGCACTATGGTGGGACATCTATCTTTTGCGGAATTTTTGGATGGGAAACTCATGTCTGCCTCCACTATCAAGATCTTTGACATCTAGCTGTATATTTTTTGTTTCGTTTGTGTAGCTAAGATAGGCGCAGCTATAACTAGTGTTTTTTTGTTGAACTGGCGGATATATCTATTGTGAATGTATTCTAGTGCACATACTTTTACTTGTAGTTTTTGATATCATGGAGAAGATTACTCCTGGATGCCATTACTATGGACTTGAGCATTGTTTTCCTCATCTTGTTTGGAAGGCGCAGATAAGGTTTGTTGGAATTCATGATCTTTTCTGGCTTATATTCCATGAGATGTAACTTGTTTCTTTATATTAAAAAAGAAATGATCTTTTCTGCTTGAAAACTCGAATAAAAGATCCTTCATGAGAAGTTGGGATTGTAAATAATCATGATAAACAATTGACAATATCTCAATCATTTTTCCAATATATTCTCAAAATTTTCCTTCATATTCCCCTTGTTATTGTGCTTGTAACCATAGTCGTCACGACTAGATAACAAACAATACAAAATTCATCTACTTAATCTCAATTAATACCACCTAGAGCCATGTGTCCTAACAATGATAACAACCATGATATTTACAAGTAGGTGATGAAATCTTATGATGTTCTCCACATGTTATTCAAAGGTATTCATTGTATCAATGATGCAGGTTTCATCTTGCATACTTGTTATTCTAATACCAAGTGCATTTTCGTGAACACAACATAACTAAATAATTAGATGTCTCATTTTCCAACAATAACCTCTACCAAGTACATTAATTGAGAGGATATCATATACTAAGAGGAGCAATAATGCATAGTTCCCAAAGATCTATCTTCACTGTTGACATCACACAATTGAAATGATCTGATTTCTTGCCTCTTACTATTTCATTGTGAAATGACTAATTTCAAGGTTCTGATTTCATCACCATTGTACACTACTTTAATTTTCATTAGCCTCTTCAGCTATACTACTCACATATCAGATGTCACACATAAGCTAATACAAACCATAACGCACAACTAAGGGAAATAAGCAAGCATAAGAAGAAAAATCAACATGGCATTTTCACTAAGCTAGTAATATTTAAGAGTGATTCATCAATAAGGAACACATGTAACTTATGCAAGGAATCAAGGCAATTTGGACAAAGAGCATAATCTAGAAGTCTACAATAAAAAATAATCACCTAGTACTCGCGAATTAGCTAAACCATTATTACATAATCAAATAGAGTCATGCATGTCAATCAAAGAGCCTAAAGTCAAATAAAAACATCAATTACAACCAACCATATGGAAAAAGGGTAATAATTCATGATCGTTGTGTAATGTCCCAATTCTAAAATTCCCAACAAAGGCATAATTTTGGAAAAAATGTCTTGACTAGTTTTGACCCAGGTGGATTTGAATGGCTCAAGAGGGTCTAGAATTTGGTAGGGACTGATGTGGGGAGTCTTAGGAATATTAAATTGAATCTTTTATAGTTTTATGACAGGTCATATACATCTGAAACTCGATTTGGGCATGATGGAAAAAAGGGCAAAATTACTAGCAATTTATGATGCAATTCCCCCTAGGGTGTGGGCAGAAATGGATATCCAACTCCTATGCAAACCTCCCAAATTTTAGAACAGAATATGGGGATTGTAATTAAACTTCATTTAATATCATTTTATATGGTTAAGAGTTCTGCAATAGAGGATTAAAGCTTCATATTCGAATGCACAATTTCAGTGATATTTGCTTAAGGGAAATGACACATAAAAGCTCAACTTCGACTCATAAATGGTGCATATAATGGTTTAGAACAAATAAATATGAATATATACCATTGAAATCATTTCAATAGCTCACTAACAACATGTAACATTGATCTAATTCGCAATACACATCAGATATACAATCTCCATTGAAAGGGAAAATCATCACATGGAAGCTAGTCACAAGAAAGCTTGGAAATGTGGACATTTGCATATGTATTTATTCTGATTTCTACTTATAGAGGACATGAGAGACATATTACAAAGCCATGAATCATTCACCCATGCTTGGGAATCAACTGAACTCAATGGGGCACAACCACCATTCACACAAGTGTGCCTTCACAAATAAAAAAAATATGGAAGTGGAAATTGAGAGAATGGGAGGAGATATGGGTCACAAATAGAAGCAGTCTCCTATATGCAACAAAACACTCCATGAAGCTTCAAATGAGAGGTCTGAATGGCCTCTCACATGGCCAACTTGGATGAGATTCTCACTCTCTCGAAATTGGCTCACTAGTAGGGCAAGTGTGCAATCACCATGCAAAGGACAAGCTAATGCTCTCCAAATGCCAAAGGAAAATTCACAAATTATCAAAAGATATTTCCATTATTCATGGCATATTTTTACAACCCTCATAAGGTCCTCCAAGGTCGAATTCATTCCCATAGGCTTCATCCACCTCATCCTTGATGTTTAGTAACCTCCGTGCCACTTGACCTTCTCCTCAACCCTTCATCTTCTACCAAATTTGAATGGCTGCCACCTAGTCCCAAATGTGCCCTCTTGAAAGATATTTTTAGCCCTGACATGTCAGGTTGTCATAGGTATGCAATCAGTTCTAATTTGTCATAGAATCTTTCATCACTGTTGTCATAAAGCGTAGGGAATCTAGTTCCGCATGGCACCTAGTTTCTTCCTAGACTCTTCCTCTTCTATGGGGAGTTAATCCTCCTCACCCATTCAAATCCTTGGGCTTGTGATGTGTCATTTGATGAAACTTCACCTTCCAAGAACCTTCCATGACTCATAATTTCGAATTTTGGGTTAAGTCATGACATGTGTAAGGAGGAATCTAGCCGCCCAAGGCCCCCATGGACCTCCAAATGTCCTTGTGAAGCAATGCCACTTTATTTTCTCCATATTTATTACTTGTATGAACCAAATTAATGTGTAAATAATAAACTAAGGTTCTCTTGGGCCCCATAGCTCCCTTATTTCAATATTTAATGCCTTCTCCCCCAACCTAGGGAACTAGTAGGTGGGTGAAACATTGTCAACTAGTAGACCTATTGGAATGGGGACATGACACGTTGAGGTTTAAAAAGGGAATTAAGGGGCTCCTAGTCCTAGAACCGTGATCGATGAGGCCTAAAAAATGAATTAAGGGCCTCCAAGTCCTAGAACTTGAAGTTAGTTGAGGGCTCAATTTCTCCTTAAATACACATTGAGCAATTAGGTAGAAGGGACTTAAAATCCATTAATGAGGAGTTTTTCACCAATGGGATAGGTTTAATCCCATGAGTCCTTTTTCTTGAGCCATGGGGTCACTATGAGGTAGTGGTCAAACATGGTTGCAGGAAAATATATTATATTGCAATGATCGTGTCACATGTGCACACACCAAAGACCAACCCCAAGTCTAGTTTTTGAAGCTCAAGGTTTTAGCTCAATCGATTATCACCAATGTTGTTGGACATTTGGCTAGTTCAGTATTAGTAAGTGACCACTTCGAATATTCCTTGGCCAAGCACACTAACTCAAGCCAACATGTTTACTAGGGATGTCATCAATAAATATGGGGTAACACCCCTTGTATTTTCCCATGAGGTCTTCCTTGGGAAAAAACTAAGAACATAATGCATTAGGTGAAAGGAAACAACAAAGATACATGATGTCAAAGTCCAAGTGGGATCCATAATCCATTCTCATCAGTGTTAAGAAGATTTAAACACTAGTTACCTCTTTTATAATTAACAAAATAATGACTTACTTATAACATAATTTTAATAAATCATTTCCTTTCTTCCTATGACAAAAAAAATATTCTTTAACTAAATTTATCTTAAACACAAGTTATAATGTAGAGAAAACAATATTACTTTGAATTGCTACCTTTTATTTGTTTCCATACATATTGTTAATATTAAAAATAAAAACCAAACACTAATAATCGTATTTATCCAAAAACTATAACAAATTCAAAGGTTATAATATTTTGATACCATTTTAATAATTGTATTAGATTTTATTTATTAAACTACTATTCTATTAGATTTAAATAATAATAATAATTGGTACAAAGAATTATGCTAGTAAAAAAGTAAGTAAATGATGTAGTAACTATTAAAATAATAATATAAATGACAATATAAAAAAGTCATCAAAAATCACTAATGGTATCAAAATGTTGTTTTCCCAAAAAATACTTTGTAGGAAAATCAAAGGATGCTTCCCCGCAATTAGGGATGGCATCCTAGTAAACCTATCAATGCATACTAGTGTATCTTACTTGGGAGGATTTGGTCGTTATGTTGTTACTATCCAATGTATAACCTTATGTGATTTTCATTTACATTTAGCTAATATAAATTATACATCAAAGTGTGTGTTGCTCTCATGTGTTTATGATACAAAGTGATTTTAAAACCATATAAAAGATCTTTATCCTTCTTACAAACTTACCACTTTCCTATGAAACATATCACCCTTCATTCCACACAAAAATTCACACAATATATATGAACAAAAACTGCACATGTATGTCTCTTCGTTTCCCATCATGTGTCATGTTTTGTTTTTGCTCATCATTCTATGTAAATTGAAAATAAGTAAAAATAATTTTTTTCCTCCCCATTCGAATGTTGCAACATTCATTATTCCATGTTCTCCCACCTTACACACGATGCTTTACTGAATTCACTATTATTAAAATTCGCTATAAGCAATTAAATGTCTAAATATCTCTAATTGAGCACTCACAATTTAGTTTATATAATAATGTAAAGATAAAAGAATAGTAAGAATAAAAATAACAGATCTACAGCTCCCACTCCATCCATTTTTTCCAAATGATACTTCCACATCTTCAGTTTTATTAGGTCTTTGTATGCCTTCATCGTGTTTTTCATATCATTGAACACTTTACATGATATTAACTATCTAGTTGTTGGAGATGTGTTAATAACCTTGACATGTATCATAACACATTAAGGGGCATCTTATGATCCTAGTGGGCTACATTCATACACTCTATGTGGTCAACTTGTGACCACACAGTTTTATTGGAGCCCCTTAGGAGTACCATACTTATGGTTAGGGTCAATGATAATGTGATACCAAGAAGATATCTATCTACCTTACGAAGAAACCAAATAAATCAAACATCAGAGCTTGTTGATCTATCATAAGGACGTGACATTGTACCTATAAAAAATTCTTGTGTTGTAGATTCATCTTTTCTTATGTGAATATTCTTTACTTTGATTTATTATTATTCAATAATCACCTATGTTATTATCGTAACACCATCATGGTATCAAAACTTTGTTTGCGTGAGGTGAATAGTTGTTGTGTAACGATTTTTGTTGTGATTATGCAATGATGGCTATTATACACCATGGCATAAGCATGACTTATTGTATGGAAACAAGTGTTTAAGAGCACTTGTCAAGGTGACCCAATCCAATGACAAGAGGAAGATTCGGTGAAAGCGTGTTAGGTGTAACATGAGTTCGACACCATGGCATAAGCATGACTTATTGTATGGAAACTAGTGTTTAAGAGCACTCGTCAAGGTGACCCAATCCAATGACAAGAGGAAGATTAGGTGAAAACGTGTTAGGTGTAACATGAGTTCGACAGCATAAGAATGTCAATAAATGCAAGCATAAATTTAAAATTAGATTAATTAATTAAATTTTAAATCTTCAAAATATTTTTTTTAGAAATTATATGAGAATGTTATTATCAAAATAATTTTTTAAAATCTTCATTTACATTAGTCAAATCAACATGTTTCTAGATTAGATTTATATAAGGTCAACAATAGTGAACAAAATTAAGTTTTCAAGTTTTAGGGATGGAGGGAGAGGCAAAGTGTAAGTTTTCAAGTTTCATACCCAATGTGGTTGAAGTCTAATTTTAAATTGTTTAATGCCTAACCCAATGAGATTTAAGCGCTTCAAGTAAGTAGTTATCTCACAAATAATTCAAGTATTAGAAAAACAAGGTGAACTTTACAATTTACAGGAAAAAAATTATATGCATGCACACCATGAAATAATTCACACACTATATTTTGGAAAAATTCCCAAGCAAAACCGCCTAAGGGAAAAACCTGTGTGTGTGAGAGAGAGAGTATTTTTTTCTTTTCAAAAATGAATTGTACAACATTTAAATCACAAAGAGACCACTAATCTCAACCACTTGAGGACAACCACCAATTCTGTAAATCCAAGGACAAAATTATGCTCATTCTCAGCAATACATCAGCTTTGAGAACCATGCCTATCTCAGGTTTTACCTATCAAGACTACCTTCCTGCGTGAAGCCACTATCAATTGTCATTGTTCAATGTTCCATGACTGAAGCCACCTATTCTCACTACTCTGATGATCATGAGTGAGTCGCATTCCGTAGAGTGGCGAGCCTGAGTGAATTGTCCCATGAGTTATCGTGAGTAAGTCATTCCATCACCCGTGGATCACAGTGCACAAAGGGATGAGCCTAGCAGCACCAACTGATGTTATTGGGAGTGAGCTAGCTATGGAGCAAAACTCCCTCCATCGGACGGAGGAGGAGCAAAGTCAACGCTAAATTTTCTCCTCCTCCGTCCAATGAGGGAGGATTGCTCCACAACTAGCTTACTCCATGTTATTGAACTTGAAACTTGAGGGAAGACTCCCAAGTCCCGACTGATGTAGACCCTTGACTCCAACCACGGTGAGTGTGAGTCGTGACAAGTCTCCGAGGGTATGAGTCCCTATTTGCGTTCTCATTCAAGACTTCGTATTTTTTATGCTAATTTGCTAAATAGCCTAGATATTGTTGACATTTTAGCATTATGTTTAATCACTTTATGAACATGTTTTCAAATTTCAAATAAGATGTAGACTCTTGTGTTTTTAAATATATGTTTAATTATTCGTTTTGTTTAGAAATATATGTTTAATTATTCATGTTGTCATATTTTTTTATTATTATTTCTATGATTCAATGATTATAATGTTCATATTGAATTTTTATGAAAATTTCCATATTTTTTTAATTTCCATATTTTATAGTCATTCAAACTGAATGCTGAATTTTATGTTGAATTTTATCGCCAAAAGTTGCATTGGTGATTTTTTGATGAATTTTAAGGTCTTTGAATTTGAACACAAATTCAAACCAGGTGACTTATATTAAATGGAATAGTCAATTACCTCAAACTTTGTGCCAAACAGTGTCCCACTCATGTCCAGCCTCTTCCTCGAAATTCATGCTCATTAAATGTGTTGTACATTATGGGATTAATGTTGTACCTGCACCTTGGGAATCATGCCTAGGTTTTTCTTCCTCTTCTCTCAATCTCGACTTGCTCCCACAAATTCATGAAAAACAAATCAAAGTTCCTCTTACTTCCTTCCCTTTTTAATTATAATATTTAGCTAGGTGAGGGGTCACCAAATCCAAGGGCCCACGCTGAATTTGATGTCCTTAGATCAATGGATGAGATTAATGCACTTTCTCTCCATTAAAAAACATGTTCCCTCAACTATCACTTAAATACATTAAAAATTCACTTTAATCACTAAAGTGGAATTAAATATTCATTTCAAGTCATTTTATGCAAGGGTCATGTTATTTTCCCCTTTTTAAGTGACTTAGGCACAAATTCACTAGGGGAACAACTTCCTAAGTACAAAATTCAACAATCCCTCTTACCGAGGAAGGTGTTCTGCACCACTCCCAACTGATCCCTAAAGAAGACAAACTTGCCCCACCCCAAGGATTTTGTCAAAATGTCTTCCACCTACTCATTAGTGGAAATGTACTGTAAGTCCATAGTGTCAATGTTTGAAAAATATGAAGATACCTGAACTTTAAAACTTTTGATAAAGAATTCCAATGCATGTAGATCTCATAAAACAATTCAAACACACAAATTATTCAATCCATAAGACACATGATGTACCTTGGGAAAACCCTCCAAAATACGGAGGATGGAAAACCAAACAAACGATCCTTTGAGTATGATAGATAATGGTAGAGATTGATTTTACAACACTTGCAGATTGCTTGATAAGAGATATCTAAGCAGCACTAGAGAATAAAGATCATACGGAATATTGTCATAGCCTTGCCAAGTGCATAACACTCTAATAACAAGTTTATTTAGTCATACAATGAAGGCAGTGAATGGTTGCATGCCTTGGAAATGAGAACACTAGACACGCTGTGTGCACTCTTCACACATTACCTATTGTGCCTTCCTTGACTTGGTACCAATTTGTCACCTCGTAATTATCTTCCACACTAAAGATATGCGCCCTCCATTAATTCACTAGTGTTAACTGCCTCTAACTGAGTGTTAATTGATTGAACTGAACTAAAATGGTTCTGAATGTAACTGAATTGAACTGAACTAAAATGGAACTGAATGTAACTGAATTGAGCTGAACAAAATTAAATGTAACTAAACTAAACTGAATATAACTAAATTGAACTGAACATAACTAAATGTAACTAAACTGAACTGAACTGAACTAAATGTAACTGAACTAAAATGAACAGAACTGAATGTAATTGAACTGAACTGAACGTAACTCATCAAAACTAAATGTGAGTTGAATAACTAACTATTTGACCATTATTTAGGAGTTTAACTAGATTTCTTTAGTGCTTCACCATAAGTGCCATCTTCAACAACCACTTTGCATAAAGTAAGGAGTAGATTCCTTAATTAACTGAAACTTGTTTTCCACAACTTAGACTTAATTGATGTCTTTGCAATTCGAGTTCACTGGAGGTCTGGCATAGGAAAATTAAATATTTACTCTATCACTGTGCTCAACTCATTTATCATTTAAATAAATCTACATGGTCCATGAGTGTTTAATTAATTAATCATCTTTACCATATCATACTCAGAAGAATTGTTTCCAACCTATGATCATGTGTATTACCTCGGGTCATAGACTCATATGCTAAAGTAAATCACTATGAGGGTTTTTAATCCCTAACTGAGACTTATATCATTTGGGGACCATGACTAACCATACATCACATAGTAGATCCAATCTTGATACAACACAAGATGCATGAGATTAATACGACATAAGTTCCGAACTTGATACAACACAAGTCTGTGACCTTCATACAACACAAGTCTCTGACCTTCATACAACACAAGGTCCCAATATTAATACAACGTAAGATCCTGATCTTAATACAACATAAGATCATGATTTTAATACAACATAAGATCATAGTACATGCATCTCTCATACCCGCAACAAACTAGTTTGGTGCAACACAAGATCTTAACTTAATACAACATAAGTTGATGAATTTAATACAGCATAAGTTCCAGACTTGACACAACACAAGTCTCATGAAGAGGTTTTTGAACTTAATACAACATAAGTTCTAGACTTGATACACCACTCATGGAGAACAAATCCTAATGATGTACATTCAACACACAGCTCCTCTCTGAACATAGTACCAGGTGAAGTGATATATGATCTCTATATGCTTTGACTTGTCATGGAAAACCGAATTCTCAAAGAGTTGAATGCATCTCTAATTGTCACAGTATATCACCATGGGCCTCAACTCCTGATCAATTAAATCCACCAACAACTTGTGAATCCACAATGCCTCGCAACTATCCTAACTAGCCGCCATGTACTTGGCCTCTGTAGAACCCAAATCAACTGACTTTTTCTTTTGACTGAACCGCGACACTGTTGTCGAGGCCAAACTGAAACAACAACCGAAAGTTCTCTTCCAATCCGTCACACTGCTTTCCCAATATGAATCTATGAAGCAAACCAAACTAATCACGTCTGACCTCCTGTAGTCCATACAATAATCCATTGTCCCTACAAGGTATCTCAAGACATTTTGTGCGGCTACCCAGTGCTCTCTCCTAGGCTCCAACATGAATTGATTGAGTACCGCAAAACACAAGTCTAGCTTGGTGTTGACCATATACATCAATGACCTAATGAGTTGATGATATAATGTAGGATCCACCAACTCTCCCTCAGAAGCATGAAGCTTCTTCTAGTTGGTGATCATAGGTGTGGCCATTGGCTTGCATCTAAAATCTCCTCAAAACATCAACTACATACTATCCTTGTCCCAGAAAAATATGATCAGGCTCATGCCAACCTCCATCTACAGATAGTTATGCATCAACTCAATATCAGTCATCTCGCACTCTAAAGAAAGATCTCTCTTGCAAGTTGCAGTGAGGCACTCCTCCCCTGTGATAAATAAGTCATCAAGGTACAAAAAAAGAATGAGTGGATCTCCACCAGCCACAATAAAGTAAAGTTTGGGATCAGCCTCGCTCTTCTAAAATCCCATCGACATCAAGTAAGAATCAATCCTGGAATACTAAGCCCGAGGAGCTTGCTTCAAACCATACAAGGGATTTTTTAGCCTGCACACGTGAGAATATATCCCATGGATCTCAAAGCCCTATGGTTGCTCCACGTACACCTCCTCTTGTAGAATACCATTGAGAAATGTGTTCTTCACATCCATCTGGTGGATCTTACAACCCATCTCTATTGTTATGGAGATCATTTCTCTAACCGAAGAATATCGAGAAACCATCACAAAGGTATTATTACAATCAACTCCCTCTACCTGTGAAAACCCTCGTGCCACAAAACGAGAATTGAACTTCTCCACACTACCATTTGCAGCACACTTTCCCTTGTAAAGCCACTTGGAAGTCACCACAGACTCCCCCTATGGTCTTGGTACAATCTCCTAGACATCGTTATTCACAATGGAATGGTACTCTTCCATCATGGCATCTCTCCAAACATGATGTTGGGATGACTCCTCAAAAGTAGAAGGCTCCAACTCATGAAGACTCAAAACCAACGCCATACCCAATTTGTATGGCATCTTGATGTCTCTCAGTGGTCTCTTATGCGTTCCAAATGTATTTTATTCCTTCATGGTATCACAAATCCATTTAGGCTTCCTCTTCCCTGAAGACTCCTTCCATATTAGTGTATCATCCTTTGAAGAACTGCCAGAAGTAGATGGCCCAAAAACCAATGGACCGGTAGCTGGTGTACCAGTCACTAATGAACTCTATGATCTAGTTGTTGCAACTAGTGAACATGTGACCTGAGAACCAAAACTTGTCCCTGGAATACATGTTGATTCTACCACTAGACATGTAGAACCTGTTCATATAACCTGTATCCCTATCACCCCCAAAACTTGTGACCCTACACTCTGAATTGTTGAACTCTGAGATGCACTCACATGAGGTGGGGAGGCCTGCTGCTCCCCCTGGATTAACTCCCTAAACTTCCTGAAGTCCTGCTCCTCCTCAAATCTCACTTCCTGCCTCATAACAACCTTCCTATGGGAAAGAAGATAAATGCATAAGGACTTCGAAGTCTCAACATAGCCCACAAAGATGCCCTTCTCTGTAGTGGGATCCAACTTTATCCTCTTATTAAAAGGGACATGAGAATAAGCCAGGAAACCAACGATGAAAAAGTTACCAACTTCATGATGTTTGCCTGTGAACATCTTCCCACGAGTCTTGTTCCCCAAGGCATGATGGGGACTCATGTTCTAAAGGTATACAGCTATGCTACATGACTCGGTCCAAAGGAATAAATGAAGACATTGATCATGAATAAAAGCTCTCGTTGCTCCCTCAATATCACTATGTTTTTCCTTTTCACAACTCCATTACGGTTTGGAGTATATGGAACTGTCAACTATCTCTGGATACCCTCCTATCTGCAAAACTCTCAAACTCCTTAGAGGTATACTCACCCCCATTGTCTGATCTGAGTGCTCAAATCCTCCTCCCAGTATGGTATTCCATAAGAGATTTAAATTCTTGGAACCTCTGCAAGACCTCCTCATATTTCTCTCTCCTAAAAAAGTAGATCCCTGAAATAGTCATCAATGAATGTGACATAGTACTCATAACCTATCAAAAAAACATATGACATCGGACGACACAAATCTAAATGTATCAAATAAAGCACTCCTGTAATACCCCAGTTTTGACCCCATGGTATTTAATTGTGCATGATGTAAATATTGTATGAAAATCATGACGAGGATCTCAAGGCCAAGGCCCATTGATTGATGTTTTGTGGATAGGTGATCAAGGTTGATACCTATGGTTTTGGTTCTAAGTTAAGCACAGTATAGATATAAATAGTGATATATCATGTAAATGTACAAAATTAATATAATACCACATCTCGCTATGGGACTGCAAACGTTAAAGATATGGGGGCATGATTCCATAAGGGATAGGATGGGGAGTTAGTCAAACCCCCCTAATCCAATAGGGTGTGACCAGATGTCAATGGGGAAACCCATGAATCCTCAGCTACCTTTTTGTCCTCTATCCTCAATCATCAATTTCTTTTAGAAGTTGGTTGAGGCAATTAATTCCTTGAGCAAAGCAAGGCATGGAAGTATGATGGCTTAACTGAGCAATCCTACAAGTCTAAAATTTGCAGAACTCGTATTCTTGCTTCTGCAAAAAATAAACCCGTGTGGGAATGTGTGCATGTTCCCTCATCGTTGAGTCGTGCTGAGCATTGGGGGCATCAGCGTTGTTGGGTGAGCCGACTGGGAAGGTGGTGTTTTCTTTTCATGGTTGTTCATAATTCTACCCTTCTGTTGTTCCAGATGATTCAATCATTTTGATCCGTTGTTCATGCGCATTGTTGTTGGTTCACTACTTGGGTGGAAAAAGGAGAGTCCCGCTGTGGTTTTCCGAGTGATTGGGCTATGGATATCTCTCGATTTTACGAGAGTATGACCCTCTGAGGTTCTTCGATTTCCCTGAAAATGCGCAATGTGGTGGTTCAACCATCCTGAGTTGCGGACGTGTGGTTTTGCAGTTTTTGTCTGTGTAACATTGTGGTATGATACCATGTTTCCTCTGTGTTACAGAGTGGAGCCTACGAGGCTGATTTTTCCCTGTGGATTGAGGTGTTGAGCATCCCTGCTTTGGTTCGAAGACCGAGGAATGGAAGAGGCCAAAATGGGCTGATAATACTAGTGAAGAGAGGAACCTCACAGACAGATCAAGAGGGTTGGTAAATCCTTTCTACACACCCTGAAGAGCACTAGAAGGGAAGGTATGACATGAGGCACTGTGTAGCAGTGAAGGGAATACTTCCTTGTGTTGGTGGTGCAGATATTGAGGAGGCCAAGCCAGATCTTGTGTAGGTGCCCATGGTTCTGTGGTTGAGCTCACTAGCTTAGCAATGCTACCTTTCCACTGCCTTGGCATCCCGAAAATCCCAACTATTAGTGGGTTTGGTTGTGTCATGTGATGTTTTTGGCTTGTTTCCTAGTACCATGTGAAAACCAATGGTCTATTGTCTTGGCTGGGTAGTCTGTCAAAACCCCGTAGTGTGTTGGCTTGACTGTGTGAGTATGTTTAACTGTGTGTAAGTCTACTGTTCCCTAGTTCCTTGTGGAAATCATGCTTAGCTCAGGGGTGGCAGCGTGTTGAGAGATTAATGAACACACTGCCCTATAGTTGGGTGGAACGTTGCACCGACATAGCTAGTTGTGAAACAAATTAATCATCAAGATAAGTATTCTCAATTATTCTTGTTTATGCATTGAAGTTGCTTATGAATTAATATGATGAATTGATATGGAAGAATGATTGCTATGAATGAAGTAGGATTCATTGTTGCAAAAGTATCATTGTTATGCTTGTTTATGCCATATAAGTATCTATGAATCACTATGTTCATGTTGGATGCTTGGTGATGACTAAGTAGAGGTTTTCCTTGTGTATATTTCCTTTCATTTTACTTCTAGTTGCCTTGTATGTTCAATGCATTTTTATTAAGTCAATGGAGGCTAGAAAATACTAGTTAAAGGGTCAGCTTGTAGCTGACCTAAGTGTTTTTCACACCCCGATATCTGCTTGCAGAAGGAGGAAGACAGGAGGTGGAAAACCAGAGAAAGGCTAAGGTAAAGAGCTGGTTCCGATTCCCGAATTCTACACTAGAGAGAAAAAAGGCAGAATGTGGAAGGCGGGAGCAAGGTTAGAGGTTTCGTCATTTGATAGTTTTCCAAATTCCGAGATCCAAAGGAGTAAGGCGGAAGCGCTGTAGGTAGAAGATGGAATGGTGGTTGAAGGACTCCGTTAAGTGTTATGCTTCCGACTTCCGACTTCTGAGGGAAGAAGGCGAAAGTGCAGAAGGCAGAAGGAAAAAGAGTGGGTGAATGTTTTTCGTTGCATGCTATGTTTCTGATTTCCGAGGTCAGAAGGGAGGAAGCAAAAGTGCAGAAGGAACAAGTTTAGTGTGGAAGAAGTTTTCTGCGCACATAATGGATTTGTTAATGACGGAGCAACTGTTACAGTGATGTACAGAGGTTCTTAAGCCTAAGAATGAAGGTTGAAGAGTGTGTTAGAGTCCATGCCCTGTGTTTGAAGGGAGAACAAGCGTTCTTGAAGCAAAATTTTTAATAATCCGCATTATGGGGTATGGGGACGTTACAACTCTTGTTGACCCACTATCACTGCTCGAAAAATCAGTCTTAGTGTACTTTGCAAAAGCACACCCTCTGCATGCATCATTGTGCTCTATGCTGAACTCTGGAAAACTCGTAACCATGTCCCTCAACATCCTCAAAGCCGCGATGATGCAAATGAGCCATCCTTCGATGCAATAAATCACAAATATCATTGATGTTATTATGGGCCAAATCATGTTGGAGCTAAAATAAGAGCATGTACATCTTCCCATGGCTGACTCCAATAGAAAAAGAAGAAGATAGTCCCAATCCCTTGGGAAAAAAATGCACATCTCCATCAAGGAAGTACACCCCAAGTCCCATGTCCTCAATCATGGAAACTGATATCAAGTTCTTTTTCATCCCAGGGACATACACGACTTTCCTTAAAGTCATGGATCTCATAGACTCCCTTTGAAAGGTAGCAGTCCCATGTCAAACTGATCTAAAAACTATGTGATCCCCCAACACTACCTCCACATCCATGCTTGTCTATGAAAGCTCGAAAAACATCTCTCGATGACCTATCATGTGGCTCGAGGCTGCACTATCAATGTACTAAGAGTTGGTGGTGGATGCACTCAAAGCATGGCCAGTCAACAATGAATCCTTTCTCTCATCCTCCATATCAACGTTGGTAATGAAAGCTCCTCAAAATGACCCACACAGAGATAAAAATCTCTCTAAAATCTTTGTTGAAGATGTTATTTGTTGCTTCTTCTTCTTCTCTTGTTCGGGCACTATGAGGCATAGTGCCCAAACCCCTAGCAAGCAAAGCACTTGACTTTGCTCAAATATTTCTTCTGTCCACCATGTTGATGCTTATCCCCACTCTTCTTGGGTCCCTTCTTAGACTTCTTTGCTTTGAATGCCAAAGTCACCATTAGTGGAAATTTGGTTAAAAATGGTCCACCAAACCATAACAAAAATTCCATGTCATAATGTATTAGCTAATAAAAAAATTAAACAATTAAAAGAGGTGCATATGAGAGGCAAATTTTTATTATATAATTTGGGGATAAGGAGAATTTATCTACCCGTTGGCGAAACTGGCCGAAATGATCTTGAATATTGAAAATGAAATTAACATGCTGACCAATTTTAGGCAATACGTGAGCCATATAAAATATGTAATACTACTAATAATTAATATTATAACTAATATATAATATATAATAGTAACTAATATCATAACTAATATACCCATCCATCTTTTAGGTAATACATAACCAATATATAATAGTAATAGTAATTAATATTATAACTAACATATAATAAAATTATATTATAATTAATATTTTATAATAACCGTCAAAAGTTGAGTCCAACACCTTTTAACTAATATCATAATATCATAACTAGTATATAATATATAAATAATATATAATAGTAACTAAAATCATAACTAGTATATAATATGGAGTAAGTTAACGACGCGACGATTTTGCCCGGCGGCAATCGTCGCGCTGTTTCCTCCGGTGACCCTCAGTCAGTCAACCCCAGACTCCGTTAACGGCCTGTTCACCGTCTTCTCTGTTATCGTCTCAAGTCTGACAGCCTTCCTGGAAAACGCTGCATCCATGTACATACCCTCATCATCTATCCATTTCATGTTGTTCGCCCTACATACCATCCATTCAATGCAATTGAGTTTAAAATTTGAAATTTGAATTCGAAATATCAAATCCATGCAATTGAGTTTAAAATTTGAAATTTGAATTGGAAATAGTTTGACAGGTTCAACTACCAAGAGCCCGCCTCTCAACCTACATCCTTCCCTGCGCACTATTGTGTCTACAAAGCCCTGCGAACGGTTGCGTCTTCAACTGCAGGTGAACTTAATGCAGTCAATCCGAAGCTTGTCCTCGATCCGAGGAGTCACTAGGTGGGAATACCTTCTGTGAAAAAGCCAAGCTTGCTATTGATCCCTTGCGACCTGGTGAACCCAAACACCTTCTGTGAAAGGACAAGGATAAGGTATGATATGCAGAATTTTGCCAGGTATGCTCAGTATGAAATGGGTTCATAGAACAAACCTGGATATAGTGATTGATTGTCACGGAAAATTTTCTTATTTTTTTATTATCAGTGATAAGCTGTTCTTGACATGGCTTCTTTGAGAATGCAGAGCTATTGCTTCTTCATTCTCGCTCTTTGCTTCTTGGCATCTAATTTTGCATAGTTCACTGATATCTTCGAACCCGGCTGGGCAATTAACCATTTTATATTCGAGGGAGAGTTGTTAAAGTTAAAGCTCAACAAATTTTTCGGTATTTCTTCGCAGGCATTGCTATTCTCTTTCAAATATTACAATGTTCCTGCAATGGTTTAATAAGGCTTTTTTGCTTTGATTTTAAATTCATATGGTTGAATGTTCAGGTGTTGGCTTTGCTTCCAAGGAACCATACTTGTTGGGAAAAGTAAGCGTGCAGATTAAGCTCGTTCCCGGTGACTCTGCCTGCACAAGCTTATTCATTTTGATGTAAATTGACAATTTCTCTAAAATATTAGGTGTACTACATCCCAACATATTCAACTTTCATTACTCTGCCGTTGAATGGCGCCTTGAGTTGATCAGGTTTGCCTCGTCAATAATGCATATGATAGACTTTCATGGGCCATCCTTGCAGGGCACAATATCGCCATCTTGATGGCATCGAAGATTGTTAAACAACATTTATAGAAACTGCTTCTCAATCCAAATTATATTTCCTTAAATGAGTAAGCTAAACCATTTGTAGTAATTTTTTTGGTTCATTTTTGTTGAAACGAGGGGCTGGTTTTTATTGGTTAAAGTAAATTGTATAGAAATCTATTCAATTCATTTTAGACATTTAAATTATACAATTTAAATTATCTAAAACTGTTTTTTTAAGAAAGAAAAAAATAACAAAATAATAAGTACAAAACTAAAAATTTATCCATATATTTTTTAAATTGATTTTTTAATTATAAATATAAATTATTAAAATGTGTTTAAATTATAAAATATTAACTATTAAAATTATACCATTCACTTCTATGTAAATTGATTTTTTTAATTATAAATATAAATTATTAAAATTTGTTTAAATTATAAAATATAAATTATTAAAATCATACCATTCACTTCTATGTGTATATATTCCAAAGTACATTAGCTTATCTAAAAATTGGGCAGGATAACAAAACAACTAAAACTAATGTTTTTATAAAAGCTAATCAAAATTTTCTTAAAAATTGTTATTCCTTCAATTTCCCAATTTCAGTGTTCCTAGTTGTATGTCATAAACTAAATGCTCTATTTTATTAGCATAGATCTATCTAAAGGGGATCTCCCAAGCAAACACTTAGAGGGATTAAATTTCTCAAACTGAAAACCCTTTTTTAAAGTGGAAATGTTGACGATATGTGTAATCCAATGTTTATGGTTTTAGTTTATCTAATTTATGTGTTTTATATGTATGCAATTCTAAATAATTTAAATTTAATTTAAGCGGATATGTTATTTTTAATAATATTTTACAATAAAAGACACATGTCAACTCTAGGATGAGCACAGAAAGAGTTACACCTCTCTCTCCTATTGGGATGTAGAATGCACCTATCAAAATCATTGAATTTCTCTCAACACTCTAAATTGTAATTTTAACAATAATTAATCCACCAAATTCATATATATAAATTATTTAAACTTTTTGTAAGTGTGAATTGTAATTTCAACAATAATTAATCTACCAAATTCATATATATATAATTATTTAATTTATTTTTTAAGTGTAAATTTCCTCAAATAGCTATGAAAAATGAGTTGGATGCTTTTACACAAAACATAACATGGTAATTGGTAAGAAGAGTCCACTCCAATGAGACTTTTGCTTCCGTGGCATGGCGTGACTTGCATAGACTCAATAACACTTGCATTAGTTTTTTTTCTTTGTGATGGAAGGTATATCAAATGTATGTGAAAGAACGATCAGATTTGTTTGAGGAAATTTATATGGACCAACTATTTGGATTTGATAAGTATTGATCCATTTTTGTTTGGTTTTTATTTTTTTATTTTTTCTTTTTATTGAGCATATTTTAATAATTATTTTCATTTTTAATATTTTTAGGTTATTTTGTAATTTGATTAAACCAACATTTTGTATAATATTATTTATATTTTATTTTTAATTATATTTTATTTTATTTTGATCAAGTGTGATCTCTTAAAAGATCACGATGGCGTGGATGCATTTTAAGAAGGTTTAAAGAAACTTTAATTTATTAGAGTTTGAACAAACTTGAGTTTAAGGTATAGTGAAAGATGGCAAAGTAATTTTGATGAGCATACCTTCTATTTGGTGTAGGAAATGTGAATTTCCTCATGAATAAGTAGGATGAGTTATTATTTTAGAACGAACCTTATTTATATGAAGATGATGAATGCTTTGAAGCATATGCTATGGAGAAAATGTTTTGTAGAATAAAATGGGAATTTGATTATTTGGTGTTTGCAAATCAAAATGACCTTTCTAAGATCTTGTGTTATTGAAAGATAAGGAAAAGTATAATGCATTCAAATATTTGGTTGTTGTTATAGAAGATAAATACATAAAATCATCTCATGCAAAGCAAAATATAAGACTCATGAGAGTCCTTTGGTGAGAAACCATATCATTATTTTTTTGACCCTTGACACTGTACATAATGAATGGGTGATAACGTCCTTGAGCATATTGTTGCACATCAATAAGAAGAGCATATTGCAAGACCAATAAATGAAGAGCGTGGGAACCTTATGGTGGCACCCCATGATGAACACTTAGATGAAGGAAGTGGTGAAGTTTCTATTAAAAGCAGTTTGCTCCCTCTTGTTCCCAAAGAAGCATATTTGCACGAGGAGGACATTCCAACAAGAGCCACACCTTCCATCATAAAAAAAGGTTAGGTGTGTCATCATGATACTCCTTTTCAAATGCTTGAATGTAGTAAAGAATCTTTTGCTGATTTGAAGAAGATGGATTTTGTAAAGAAACCCTTGGAAGATTTCCTTTGAAAAGTGCCTTGATTCTCTCATGTCATAAAGAATATATGATAACCAAAATCATGAAGACATTGATTCTCTCCGCCTTCCACTTTTCGCCTTCTACTTTCTGCCATTCGCTACGAACCTCGAAAGTCAAAACTTCATGAAATGATCACTTGATCTTTCATATTTCTGCCTCCTGCTGCAGACCTCGAAAGTCAGGAACTTCATGAAACGATCACTTAATTTTTTGGATTTCTGCGTTCCACTGTGGACCTCAAAAGTCAGAAACTTCATGGAATGATCACTTGATCTTTTGGTTTTCCACCTTCCGCTGCGGACCTTGGAAGTCAGAAACTTGATGAAACGATCACTTGATCTTTCAGATTTTCACTTTCCACTGCGGACCTCAAAAGTCAAAAAATTCATGAAATGATCACTTGATCTTTCGGATTTTCGCCTTCCGTTGCGGACCTCGGAAGTCAAAAACTTCATGAAATGATCACTTGATCTTTCGGATTTCCGCATTCCGCTACGGACCTCGGAAGTCGAAAACTTCATGAAATGATCACTTGATCTTTCGTATTTCTGCACCATTGATCCTTGAGGAAAACAACCTTGACCATTGATCTTGCTTGATACGGAAATTGGACTTAAGAAAAACTTTAAACTTTACCTTGTCTTTTTCATTTTTTCTGCCTTCCACCTTCCACAGCCTTTATTAACCGTCAATCTCTTTCACAGCTTTAATCCTGACCGTGGATCCAAAATCTTGTATGGATTCCCAATGAAACTTCGTGACTATCATCAGTCGTTGATCTGCTTTGCGGATTAGAGCTGGACCGTTGATCTTCTAAATTTGGAAATCAAAGTCTAACGCTGCGAATGGTGGTAGTCAGGTTACCTTTCAACTCTTCAGGACTTCCACAAATCCGTCATCCGCACTTCTATGAACCGTTGGTCTTGCTATGGGTTAGATTTGGACCGTTAATCTTCTAGTTTTTTGGATCAACATTTAACTGTGCATTCAAGGGTTTTCGATTTTTGATTTGAGGTTTAAATCACTGTAATTTAACACTGATCGAAAGATTAAGTTGATGTCTATATCCATTCTTTAATTCGTCGTCCGAATCATGACTAACAATCGGGAACCTAACTGCGCTAAGTTGCTTTAATCAATAAATTAAGGTTTTCTCTTATGTAAAAGTATTTCGATTGCAATACTTACAGATCTATACTTTAAACCAACATTATCATCTCAATTGACATTCCCAACTTGAGAATAAAAGTTAGAAAAGATTGACGAGATCGATACAAACAAGAAAAAGTTAGATAAATGTAGGAATACATGCTACAGTTAAAAACATAGGATTCATTCCGTTAATTGTAGACTCATAAATTTAAAATCATTCAAGTATTGAAACCGATCCATAACAGACCAACAATAACCAGCTCTGTAGAATTATGCTAAGAACAAAATAGTAATACTAAGTTCCAGTCAGGGCAAAGTTCCAATCAGGGAAGAGTTCCTGCCAAGCAAAGTTCCTCTTCCTTGGATGGAACTCTACCCCGATAGGAACTCTTCCCTGGATTGAAATCTGGCTTAGGAACTCTGCCCTGAACTATGCTCAAAATAGAAGTTTTCTTGATAAGATCTCTTCCCAGTAGGAACTTTGCCCTGACTGGAACTCTGCCTCGAAAAATAATATTATTGTCCAATATGAAAAATTATATGACAAATCAATATATGTTTGCCTACCATGTTCTACTTTTTAGTATATATGGGAGAAATTGTAATCATGGATACTTGTAAGTTAAAATTGATCTATTTCTTGAAAATCGTCATGAAGGTTTATCATGTTATCAAATGTTTTTATTAGGTATATTCAAGTGCATTGAAACTAATTAAAAGTAGTATTTTGATTTAATGAAGTAATCATAAACATTGAATTGGTTATTATGTTTTGATGAGTTAGAATATGAGTGTAACAAGGAAGTTCTTTTCAAATTAAAATAAGAGCTAATTTTTTTCATAAAGTGTTTTTATATCATTTGTTTATAGTGTTTATCATGTTCTTTGGAGTTGTGTCTATTAAGAATTTCAAGAATAGACAAATATACCTAATAAGTGTTACTAAATATACATACATACATATATTTACCATATACATGCTTCAACCCATGTATTATCTTCCGCTTCACACATATCAATGCTCACAACTCCTCCAAACACACCAATGTTTCCATACTGGCAGCTCTCTAACTCAGAGCACCAACCAAAATTTAATGCTCGCTTGGTCCAACACGGTATGCTCTTAAACTTCAAGCATCCACTAAGCATAATAGTCGAGCACCATAATGATTTCCATGCACACATTCACTACTATATTTGCTTTGCTATCGTTGATTCACTGCTAGGCTCACCCATTCATATTCGCTAACCTTTGCTGCCATAATAGTCAGATTCGTTGCTAGCTTCACACATCAAGTGATCATTTCATGAAGTTTCTGACTTCTAAGGTCCACAGTGGAAGGCAAAAATCCAAAAGATTAAGTGATCATTTCGTGAAGTTCCCGACTTTCGAGGTCTGTAGCGGAAGGCGGAAATACGAAAGATCAAGTGATCATTTCATGAAGTTCCGACTTTCGAGGTCCGCAACGAATAGCAGAAAGCGGAAGGAAAAAAGTAGAAGGCAGAGAGAATCAATGTCTTCATGATTTTGGTTATCACATGAGAGAATCAAGGCACTTTTCAAAGGAAATAATCTTCCAAGGGCTTCTTTACAAAATCCGTCTTCTTCAAATCAGCAAAAGATTCTTTACTACATTCAAGTATTTGAAAAGGAGTATCATGATGACACACCTAACCATTGTATCAATTTTGATATGCAAGTTGATTTATCACATATGCAAGTCATTGGGGTTTATTTAAAACGAAATTGTGAGGAATCGGCAAAAAAACTAAAAAGAAAAAAAAAGTCATTGTACTTCTACACTAGGCTGTGAAACTATCACTATAGTAGACAAGCATTTTAAGTTTCCCCTCCCCTTCCTAGAAGTTTTCGGTAACTTAGGTTCTGTAAGACAAATAGTTGTAAGTGGGGCAAAGTTCCAGCCGGGGTAAAGTTCCATGCAAGGCAGAGTTCCAGCCGGGGAAAAGATCCATGTAGGGCAGAGTTCCAGATGGGGCAGAGTTGCAGCCAAGGCAGAGTTCCAGCCGAGGAAAAGATCCATGCAGGGCAGAGTTCTAGATGAGGTAGAGTTCCAGGCAGGGAAAAGTTCCAACCGGGGCAGAGTTCTAGCCGGGCAAAGATTCATGCAGGGCAGAGTTCCAGACGAGGCAGAGTTCCATGTAGGGAAAAGTTCCAGGCGGGGCAGAGTTCCATGCACAACAAAGTTTCAGCCGAGGCAGAGTTCTAGCCAGGGAAAATATCCATGCAGGGTAGAGTTCCAGACGGGGCAGAGTTCCAGGTAGGGCAGAGTTCCAGCCAAGGCAGAGTTCCAGTCGGGGCAGAGTTCCAGGTAGGGCAGAGTTCCAGCTGAGGCAGAGTTCCAGGCGGGGTAGAGTTCCATGCATGGCAAAGTTCCAACCGAGGCAAAGTTCCAGCCGGAGTAGAGTTCCATGCACGACAAAGTTCCAACCAAGGAAGAGTTCCATGCAGGGCAGAGTTCCAGCCAGGGAAAAGATCCATGCTGGGTAGAGTTCTAGACGGGGCAGAGTTCCAGCCAGGATAGAGTTCCAGCCAAGGCAGAGTTCCTACCGGGGCAGAGTTCCAGCCGAGGCAGAGTTCCTGCCGGGGCAGATTTCTAGTCGGGCAAAGATCCATGCAAGGCAGAGTTCCAGATGAGGCAGAGTTCCATGTAGGGCAAAGTTCCAGGTAGGTTTCCATGCGCGGCAATGATCCAGCTATGGCAGAGTTCCAGACGGGGCATAGTTCTTAGGGCTTAAAGGTCAATACAAGGTATCGTAATGAATATTTGTCCACCATTAGGACATTTTATACGCGAATGATAAGTTTCAAGGCTTTGACAATGCTAGGGAAGGAAATCAAGGGCTATAGGCTTTCATTGAAGCTTCTAGGGTTAATTGGCCATGAATGAGGTTTCAAACCACCATATAAGCAAAACAAGATACAGATCAATGAACCAAATAGATCAACCTGAAACCAAGAAGAAATTTACAAAATAGAAACTCAAGCATTTCCATTATGCCATTCGGGGTAAAGTTCCATGCAAGGCAGAGTTCCAGCCGGGGCAGAGTTCGAACCGGGGAAGATTTCCATGCAGGGCAGAGTTCCAACCGGGGCAGAGTTCTAGGCGGCCATGGTTTCAGGCGAGGCAAAGTTCCAGTCAAGGTAGAGTTCCATCCTGGGCAGAGTTCCAACCGAGGTAGAGTTCCAGGAGAGCATAGTTTCAGGTCGGGCAAAGTTCCATCCTGCTCTTTCAGTTTCAGCCGAGGCAGAGTTCCAGGCGAGGTAGAGTTCCATGCATGGCAAAGTTCCAACCGAGGCAAAGTTCCATGTGCGACAATGATCCAACTATGGCAGAGTTCCAAATGGGGCATAGTTCTTAGGGCTCAAAGGTCAATACAAGGTATCGTAATGAATATTTGTCCACCATTAGGACATTTTATACGCCAATGATAAGTTTCAAGGCTTTGACAATGCTAGGGAAGGAAATCAAGGGCTATAGGCCTTCATTGAAGCTTCTAGGGTTAATTGGCCATGAACAAGGTTTCAAACCACCATATAAATGAAACAAGATACAGATCAATGAACCAAATAGATCAACCAGAAACCAAAAAGAAATTTACAAAGTAGAAACTCAAGCATTTCCATTATGCCATCTGGGGTAAAGTTCCATGCAAGGCAGAGTTCCAACTGGGGCAGAGTTCCATGCAGGGCAAAGTTCTAGGCGGCCATGGTTTCAGGCGAGGCAGAGTTCCAGGTAGGGCAGAGTTCCAACCAAGGGTAGAGTTCCAACCGGGGCATAGTTCCAAGCGAGCATAGTTTCAAATGGGGCAAAGTTCCATCCTAGGCAAAGTTTCAGCCGAGGCAGAGTTCCAGGCAGGGTAGAGTTCCATGCACGGCAAAGTTCCAACCGAGGCAGAGTTCCAGCCGAGGTAGAGTTCCATGCACGGCAAAGTTCCAACTGAGGCAGAGTTCCATGCAGGGCAGAGTTCCAACCGGGGTAGAGTTCCAGGCGGCCATGGTTTCAGGTGAGGTAAAGTTCCAGTCAAGGTAGAGTTCCAGCCCGGGAAGATTTCCAACCGGGGCAGAGTTCCAGGCGATCATAGTTTGAGGTGGGGCAAAGTTCCATCCTAGGCAAAGTTTCAGCCAAGGCAGAGTTCCAGGCGGGGCAGAGTTCCATGCACGACAAAGTTTCAGCCGAGGCAGAGTTCCAGCCGGGGTAGAGTTCTAGCCAGGGAAAATATCCATGCAGGGTATAGTTCTAGACAGGGCAGAGTTCCAGGTAGGGCAGAGTTCCAGCCAGGGCAGAGTTCCAGGTAGGGAAAAGTTCCAGCCGGGGCAAAGTTCCAGGTAGGGCAGGGTTCCAGCCAAGGCAAAGTTCCAGGCGAGGTAGAGTTCCGTGCATAGCAAAGTTCCAACCGAGGCAAAGTTCCAGCCAGGGTAGAGTTCCATGCACGACAAAGTTCCAACCGAGCCAGAGTTCCATGCAGGCAGAGTTCCAGCCAGGGAAAAGATCCATGCAGGGTAGAGTTACAGACGGGGCAGAGTTCCAGCTAGGGCAGAGTTCCAGCCGAGGCAGAGTTCCTGTCGGGGCAGAGTTCCAGTCGAGCAAAGATCCATGCAGGGCAGAGTTCCAGACGAGGCAGAGTTCCAGACAGGGCAAAGTTCTAGGTAGGTTTCCATGCGCGGCAATGATCTAGCTATGGCAGAGTTCTAGGCGGGGCATAGTTCTTAGGGCTCAAAGGTCAATACAAGGTATCGCAATGAATATTTGTCCACCATTAGGACATTTTATACGCCAATGATAAGTTTCAAGGCTTTGACAATGCTAGGGAAGGAAATCAAGGGCTATAGGCTTTCATTGAAGCTTCTAGGGTTAAATGGCCATGAACGAGGTTTCAAACCACCATATAAGCGAAACAAGATACAGATCAATGAACCAAATAGATCAACCAGAAACCAAGAAGAAATTTACAAAATAGAAACTCAAGCATTTCCATTATGCCATCCAGGGTAAAGTTCCATGCAAGGCAGAGTTCCAGCAGGGGCAGAGTTCCAACCAAGGCAGAGTTCCATGCAGGGCAGAGTTCCAACCGGGACAGAGTTCCAGGCGGCCATGGTTTCAGGCGAGGCAAAGTTCCAGTCAAGGTAGAGTTCCAGCCCGGGCAGAGTTCCAACCGGGGCAGAGTTCCAGGCGAGCATAGTTTCAGGTGGGGCAAAGTTCCATCCTAGGCAAAGTTTCAGCCGTGGCAGAGTTCCAGGCGGGGTAGAGTTCCATGCACAGCAAAGTTCCAACCGAGGCAGAGTTCCAACCGGGGTAGAGTTTCATGCACAGCAAAGTTCCAACCGAGGCAGAGTTCCAGCTGGGGTAAAGTTCCAACCACGACAGAGTTCCAAGTGGCCATGGTTTCAGGCGAGGCAAAGTTCCAGTCAAGGTAGAGTTCCAGCCCGGGCAGAGTTCCAACCGGGGCAGAGTTCCAGGCGAGCATAGTTTCAGGTGGGGCAAAGTTCCATCCTAGGCAAAGTTTCAGCCGAGGCAGAGTTCCAGGCGGGGTAGAGTTCCATGCACGGCAAAGTTCCAACTGAGGCAGAGTTCCAAGCAGGGCAGAGTTCTTACGGCTCAAAGGTCATGACAAGGTGCCGTAACGAGTATTTGTGCACCAAGAATGAGTCTTGATCCCTTCTATTGAATGGTACCTTCTATTCCATACAAAATCAGTATTGAATGGTACCTTCTATTCCATACAAAATCAAGTAGTGCATTTAGCTTCTTTGTGGACAATTGATGACTGCCTATGTCTGACCTTAGTCCTTAGTTAGGGTACAAAATATCCCATAATTAAGCCAATCCTTTATATGCATGTATATCTTGCAATTGCTGCCACAGACCCATACTTGAGTGGATATATATATATACACACACACATGCATTTTAGGCCCAGCAGATACATGCATGGTTTCCTATTATATATGTATGTTGGGAGGAGGCATAAGAAGTTGATTGGGTATTGCTAAGATTCTAGTTGGGTGTGTAAGGGAAGATCCTCAAAGCCCTGTCATACGTTTGTTACTATTAAGGTAGTGGGGGGAAGTAGGTACTGAGGATAGAGAATTTTTCCTAGGGCACATGGAGTCACTAGTGACACTAACCATAGGAGTCAGGTATTTTATGGGACATTTGGAGCAGTCATATTTCCTTCCCAGGAGAACTTAATGGTTAAGCATCCCTAATGCTTGTGTCTTCATTTGTTTCATGTCTTAGGAAAAGGGGTTCTTAACATCTCTTCTCAGTGAACACAAATATTCCTACTCCTCTTCCTTTGTTCTGAATATTCTTAAATTGCAGCCAACAAAAGCATTGGCTTATGGCTGGGGAATAAAACAATTATCTAATTTCATATAGGTCAATTATTGACCAAAATATAAATGTAATGTCATTAAAGTTAATGCTAATGGAATTGCAAACCCTTTGCCACTTATCACTGAGTGATTAACCAATATTCTCAAAGATCTGGAGTCTCCTTCCAACATAATCCTTTGGAAGGTTTGGCTTGCAGAATCTGTGTCTTCATGTTTTCAGAATAATCACTCCTAACCTTACAATCTCACACAAGCTCTCTCGGCTGGAACAACCCCCCTATCACATTAAAAATCATGAAATTTATACCCATTACATCAACTAGCCATTATGAGATTTTAGGAACCCAAGCTTATCATGTAATCTAGAATGAGTTGCAGGAAAATTGGAACTGCTTAAGTCAAATGCTCCTTGATGGAATCCTTTAACCGCCTTCTGCTTACAACTTGCCTTAAAAGTATAGAACTAACACTTTGCCTGTCGATTGTTACCTTCAAATTTGGGATATATATTTAACTGTTTCTATAAAATTTGAGAATGGTTTTTTAAGCCGAGAATATGCTCTGCCATTTGTATTGGATTGTATTGATACCTTCAAATGCTGTACAAGACTCTTTGACTGATTAAATTCCTGAAAATATGGGAGTGATAATTGTTGATTATCTGCCTAATATATAGTCCTAAAAATCTGGAAATGATTTCTTAATTTCCAACCGATCTTTCTCTTCAAATTCTAGAGCTGATGAAATCGAGCTTGACTACTATTTTTTTGCATTAAAATATGAATTTTTATATTTAAATTATATCGATTATGTCCTCAAATCTAAATTTGATTCATTGTTGACTGCTCAATTCATGCCTTAAAGACCAGGATTTTTGTCGAAAACATGGATCTCCAAACTAATTTTGTTGCCGTATGTGTTCTGCTACTTCCTTCAACATATTATTAATGAAGTGCCAACTTATTTATTTTAAAAAAAATGACACGTTAAAAGGTATATCGATTCCAAGCCACTCATTCTTCAAATTTGAAATTTATACATACTTTGTCCAATACTCTGCCATAAAATCTTGCTATTATATATTTTGTGGTTTTTATTGTTTTTGCATCTCCAAGGAACACTCATTGATTTGAGCTAAATTTTTGAGTTTTTAAGCATAATCAGCAACTGATCTCTCGGAAGGCCATTAAAATCTTTAAAGGAAAATCCTCATCCACTGAGAATTATCACTTCTCTCTGTCCCTTCCAAAAGAATCAATGGTAGTTAACTTTTCAAATATTCATCGAGATCGAAAGCTCACGCCCACAGAAATTTAGTGCCTAAATGTGGGATTGGTTTGAAACACTGAAATCCCCAGAAAAAGAAACAGCTCCTAAAGAGAGTCCCTAGTGGCTTCTCCTACCTGAAGAAGGCATCAATGTATATGGATCTCAAGACAGAAAAAGCCCTTTTTGTTTTTTGTTGGGGAGCAGACACTAGGGGAGCCATTTAGGATGCTGATGGGAGACTAATTTAAATTTGCATGGGGGCTAGGATCTACAACAGACAACATTGCAAAAGTTGTGGTCTTCCAAAATCTCCTTCATCTTCACGGCTTAACCTCTAAAAATATAGATTGAGTTGGATACTCCTTCCATGACATACAACTGATGTCAGGAAAAATCTTAGCCTCGACCTTGCAACTCCAGAAACTATGTGAGAGGATCGTGGCAGCAATAGATAAATTCACAGAGGTTCAACTTTCACATGTGTTGAGAAAACATAACAAGCTGAAAGACTCTCTTGCCAATGAAGACTTAGAGCTATCAGAAGGAAGAATGCTTTCGTTTGAGAGACACAAGACATTTGAATGCAATGTTTCTGGCCTCCTAGCTTATGCTTATGCATGAATATGAAGATACCATTAAGCATGTCTTTAAATTTCCATTATTGTTGAGATTCACGCGTACCTCTTAGAGCAGAGCTTTTGGACAAGACTGGTTCGGTTTTCGGGCGACTGCTGCTCTTGCCACTTTTTCTTATCTCCCAACCTATGCCTTTGCTCCTGCTGCTGGAATACGTGGTATACTATTAATACCTGATCCACTGTTCTATTTTCTGCGAGTGCTTTTTCTTATTTGATTGGGTCTCAGTCTCGATCTCGTTCATTTGGCTCTGCCTATCGAACTGTTGGAAGGGATAATGTGGACTATGGATCTGGATCTTCTGCTTCATTGACTGTATTAACTGGTATGGGACTTGCTCAAACTCCAACTGTGCGTTAATTCATGGCTTGGCCTCTCTAACGACTGATCTGCTTCGACGGGATATATACCTGTGACTGAAATTGGCTCTCGATCCAGAAGGGGTGCTACGGGCTCTTGGACAACGAGCCTCCTCTCTACTGCATTCACTTGGCGAGCCGACATTCATACTAATGGCAGATCATTACAGGTGCAGGGCAGGTGGCAATCATGCTCGTTGATGGCGATGGCGAGCGGATCATTGCAGGGGCAGGTGCAGGGCGTGGGTTCACGGACGGAGCAGAAAGTTTGAATTGTGTACTGGTGGGAGGGATTAGGTGGCAGGGTAATGGCGGGGAGGGAGACGGTGGCGCATAAGATGGGACGTGACGGAGGAAGGAAGACGGAGACGACGGTGTTAACGGCAAATCGATCAAACGGGCGGACGTCGCGACGGGTGCCGAGAATGGACACCATGGGGTCGCCGGCGGTCGGGGTGTCGACGCGATGATTGTCGCCGGAAAAAATCGTCGCGTCGGTAGCTTACCCCATTGCTATTTTCTGTGTAAAAGCATCCAACTCATCTTTCATAGCTATTTGAGGAAATTTACACTTAAAAAATAAATTAAATAATTATATATATGAATTTGGTAGATTA
>LPNX010379331.1:44600-118981 GCA_001517045.1 Pseudotsuga menziesii
AGATCCCCTTTTAGATAGATCTATGCTAATAAAATAGAGCATTTAGTTTATGACATACAACTACGAACACTAAAATTGAAGGAATATCAATTTCTAAGAAAATTTTGATTAGCTTTAATAAAAAACACTAGTTTTAGTTGTTTTGATATCATGCCCAATTTTTAGATAAAATAACATACTTTGGAATATATACACATAGAAGTGAATGGTATGATTTTAATAATTTATATTTTATAATTTAAAGAAATTTTAATAACTTATATTTATAATTAAAAAAATCAATTTACATAGAAGTGAATGGTATGATTTTAATAATTTATATTTTATAATTTAAACAAATTTTAATAATTTATATTTATAATTAAAAAAATCAATGTAAAAAATATATTGATAAATTTTTAGTTTTGTACTTATTATTTTGTTATTTTTTTCTTTCTTAAAAAAGCAGTTTTAAATAATTTAAATTGTATAATTTAAATGTCTAAAAAGAATTGAATAGATTTCTATGCAATTTACTTTAACCAATAAAAACCAACCCCTCGTTTCAACAAAAATCAACCAAAAAAATTACTACAAATGGTTTAGCTTACTCATTTAAAGAAATATAATTTGGATTCGGAAGCATTTTCTATAAATGTTGTTTAACAATCTTCGATGCCATCAAGATGGCGATGTTGTGCCCTGCAAAGACGGCCCATGAAAGTCTATCACATGCATGATTGACGAGGCAAACTTGATCAACTCAGGGCGCCATTCAGCGGCAGAGTAATGAAAGTTGAATATGTTGGGATGTAGTACACCTAATATTTCAGAGAAATTGTCAATTTACATCAAAATGAATAAGCTTGTGCACGCAGAGTCATCGGGAACGAGCTTAATCTGCATGCCTACTTTGCCCAACAAGTATGGTTCCTTGGAAGCAAAGCCAGCACCTGAACATTCAACCATATGAATTTAAAATCAAAGCAAAAAAGCCTTATTAAACCATTGCAGGAACATTGTAATATTTGAAAGAGAATCCTGCGAAGAAATACCGAAAAATTTGTTGAGCTTGAGCTTTAACAACTCTCCCTCGAACATAAAATGGTCAATCGCCCAGCCAGGTTCGAAGATATCAGTGAACTGTGCAAAATTAGATGCCAAGAAGCAAAGAGCGAGAATGAAGAAGCAACAGCTCTGCATTCTCAAAGAAGCCATGTCAAGAACAGCTTATCACTGATAATAAGAAAATAAGAAAATTTTCAGTGACAATCAATCACTATATCCAGGTTTGTTTTATGAAACCATTTCATACTGAGCATACCTGGCAAAATTCTGCATATCATACCTTATCCTTGTCCTTTCACAGAAGGTGTTTGGGTTCACCAGGTCGCAAGGGATCAATAGCAAGCTTCGCTTGTTCACAGAAGGTATTCCCACCTGGTGTCTCCTCGGATCGAGGACAAGCTTGGGATCGACTGCATTAAGTGCATTAAGTTCACCTGTAGTTGAAGACGCAACCGTTCGCAGGGCTCTGGAGATGCAATAGTGCGCAGGGAAGGATGTAGGTTGAGAGGCGGGCTCTTGGTAGTTGAACCTGTCAAACTATTTCCAATTCAAATTTCAAATTTTAAACAAATTTCAAATTTTAAACTCGATTACATGGATTTGACATTTCGAATTCAAATTTCAAATTTTAAACTCAATTGCATGGAATGGATGGTATGTAGGGCAAACAACATGAAATGGATACGTGATGATGGTATGTACATGGATGCAGCGGTTTTCCTGGATGGCTGTCAGACTTGAGACAATAACGGAGAAGATGGTGAACCGGCCATTAAGGAGTCTGGGGTTGACGGACTGAGAGTCACCGGAGGAAACGGCGCGACGATTGCCACCGGGCAAAATCGTCGCGTCGTTAGCTTACTCCATATAATATAGCCAGGTGGGTTAGCTCAAGTTATTGAGAGTTGTTTACACTAGCAAAAGGTCTCGGGGTCAAATCCTCAGGTGGCTATGCATGGGCCTCACTTGATGTCCCCATCGGGTTAGGTCCCATAATCAGGGATGATGGTTTACCTCTGGTACCATCCTAACAAAAATGAAGAAGATTTATAGTAATATTTATTATAATTAAAATTTTATAATAAGTGTCAAAAGTTAGATGGAACTGTGTATTCAATTTTCTTTTTTGTGAAAACACTACAAGGGAATTCATCTTCGATAAAAGTGAAATAGTAAAAAAAATTGCCGACATGACTTTTTTTACCATTTTCCTTAGGAAACCCATTTTTCATCAAAATTTCCTCTAATGATTCTCCACATCCTCCCTATTGTTAGAAGAGCTCCCTACACAAGACCTCTCTAGGTCTCCTCCTGCATGAAGTCATCCTAGAGACGATCCCAAGAAAGCATGTCATCCAGGAAATATTGTTTTAAAATGCGTTCAGACTGAAACCTAAACTAGTCGGTTTGACCGATCTGATCACCTAGGAGATTGAACCGCTAGAAGAACCGAGTCGAATACCGATTCTATAACGAATCGATCGTCTAGGTGAAATCGGTTGGTTTGGTAGCGAACCGGCCTGAACAGATCGAGCCTGATAAAAAATCGGTTGTGTTGTTCTTTCAAAACCTTGATTGCTGCAACTATTAACGTTTTAACTTTTGCGGGAGTTTTACCCGACGTGAGACATGGAATCGGTAAAGGAACACCAGTTGCTAACGCTCATTTGGTTTCCATAAAATATTCATCTTCCTTCAATTGTCTATTTAATTAAGGTTAATGAAGGATTAAATCCTTTATTTGCTGTGTATTATATTGTAAATGCATAAAAGCGTGGTTTTCAGTTGAATCAATGTATCATTTAATAAAATCGTGGTTTTTGGATGAATTTACCTATCGTTTAATAAATTGTCATTTTAAACCATTAAGAATATATATATATATAAATTATGTGTTCAATCTATATTTGGCGTGTATTATATTGTAAATGCATAAAATCGTGGTTTTCAGTTGAATCATTGTATCGTTTAGTAAAATTGTGGTTTTTGGTTGAATTTACCTATCGTTTAATAAATTGTGGTTTTAAACCATCAAGAATATATATAAATTAAGTGTTCAATTCAAATTTCAACTAGTGTATAACATTTGAAAAAAATATAACTTTAATTAACATTCAACAAATAAATTATAACTTCAAAAATAAGTTGCATTGAAAAAAGATAGGAATACCATCATAACTTAATCCTAGCTTAATGATAAAATTAAAACAAAAAATCAATTAAAATTGTAATTTATTTTGTATTTTTAAATAGTCTGGTTCATTGAAATAAAACCAGTCCAGTTTTTATCGATTTTGGTTCCGGTCCGACTTGACTCTTGATCGGTTTGGCTCTCGGTTTTTGTTTTTAAAGCATTTTTTGACAATTATAGCCTACACAAAAACAACCCATGGCTTGGCCATGCCATTCACAGCAATCTGCACTAACTCACTGCCAAAAATAGTCTCTCCAACTATTGCAAGCTCGTCCCTCACCTAAGATATCCTAGTAAGGTAGGATGTCAAACCCTCAACTTTGGACATCTTAATATTGTTAAGCTTCTCCCTCAAAAACATCTTTCAGTTCTCATTATCGCTCTGGTATAAATTGGTTAAGACCTCCCAAATCAGATAAGCATGGGTCTATGTAGTCAAAAGTGGGATCAAATCATCCTTCATTGTAAATTTTTTTCATTCTCCCAACCCGATTTCAACCACCATTTTCATAATTGTTTAATACCCAACCCAATTTACTTTATGTTGCCAATTAAGTCATTTCTCATAAACAATTTATGACTGAAACACACGAAGAATTTTTACAATTTTTAATGAGCAGTAATAAAACACATTCACACATTTTAAAAATCAGACTCGGAATTTTTTGGTCAAACGACCCAAGCAAAACCCCAACCTCTAGGAAAAACTTGTTCTTGAGAGAGAGAGAGAAATTTCATAGTCAAATTTTCTCCTAACCAGCTTCCTCGAAAAACATGCCAAAATGATTGTATAGACTGTCACGATTTTCGTGCCCACTGTTGTACTATACAGGCCTCAATTTCCGTGCCCACTTGCTAGACTGTGCGAATTGTACAGATTTGTACTGGATGTACAGACCACCTCGAATTTCATGCCCAAAAAATGTGCAGACTGCCTCGAAATTCATGCCCGAAAATTGCCTAAGGAAACGTGTTGTACAGAAATGTAATTGTTGCTATTGTACAATATTGGGAAACGTTACCAATGTTGCTCTCTCTCGACCTGCAATTTTTTTCCTTCTCTGCTCTCCAACTCGTGGAAAAAAATGAGACTTTAATGCCATCCCTTGCATTTTTGGTGTCTAAGTGAGGAAGTTGAATGGTCATCTAATCCAAGGGCCCAAAATGAATTAGATGGATGGATGAGATTAAATACACTTTTAATTCTCTCTAAAATTAATTTCACTCACCTCACTTAAATTTATCAAATTGTCACTTTATTCTCTAAAGTGAAAATTAAAACTCATATCAAGTTATTAATTGCAAGGGTCACTTTAATTTTCCTATTTTTATGACTTAGGAAAAAGTCACTAGGAGAACACTTTCCTAGGTACAAAAATCAACACTCCTTACCAAGGAAGGTGTTCTGCACCACACCCAACTTGTCTTTGAAAAGAATGAACTTGCCTCTTCCAAGTGACATCGTCAAGATATCTACAGCCTGCTCATCAATGGAAATGTACTGCAATTCCACAACTCCTCTCTGAACATAATCACAGATGAAATGGTACCTAATCTCAATATGATTTGACCCGTCGTGAAATACAAGATTTTCAGAGAGATGGATGCAACTATGATTGTCACAATAAGTCATCGTAGGCCTCAACTCCTAATCAAATAAATCCACTAATAACTTGTGAAACCACAGTGCCTCGCAACTAGCCTGACTGGCTACCATGTACTCAACCTCTGCAGAACTCAAAGCAACAAACTTTTGCTTTCGACTGAACCACGACACTGTTGCCGAAACTGAAACAACATCTGGAAGTGCTCTTTCGGTCTACCACACTACCTTCCCAATCTGAATCCATGAAGCCAATCATCCTAACCCCATCTGATCTCCTATAATCCAGACCATAATCCATTGTACCTACAAGGTATCTCAACACATGTTTTGTGGAAACCCATTGCACTCTCCTAGGCTCCACCATGAACTGACTGAGAGTGTTCACCGCAAAGCACACATATGTCATAGAGTTGACCAGATACATCAAAGAACCTATGAGTTGATAATATAAGGTAGGATCCACCAACTCTCCCTCAGAAGCATGAAGCTTTTTCTAGTTGATAACCATAGTTGTATACATAGGCCTACAATCCTCCATTCGAAACCTCCTCAGAATATCCAGTGCATGCTTTCCCTGCCACATGAAATTATGCCCAGGCTCCTGCCAAGCCTCCAATCCCAAAAAATAATGCATCAAACCAGTGTTAGTCATCTCATACTATGAAAGCAAGATCTCTCTTGCAAACTATAATATGTCTCTCCTCACCTATGATAAACAAATCATCCACATACAACAGAAGAATGATCAAATCATCTCCAACCATGATGAAATAGAGATTCGGATCAGCCTCACTCTTCTGAAAACCCATTGACAACAAGAGTCTATCCTGGAATACCAAGCTCGAGGAGCTTGCTTCATCCCATACAAGGATTTCTTCAGCCTGTAAACATGAGACTCTCTGCCATGAATCTCAAAGCCCTGTGGCTGCTCCACATAAACCTCCTCCTGTATGATTCCATTGAGAAATGCAATCTTTACATCCATTTGATGGATCTTCCAACCCATTTCTGCAGAGATGGAAATCAATGATCTGATAAAAGAATAATGAGAAACTGATGCAAAGGTCTCATCATAATCAACTCCCTCTACCTGTCAAAAACCCTACGCCACAAACTTGTCAACATGTACTTTGTACTGAAGGTACCTGTGAAGCTTCCTGGGATGTGGGAACCTATTGCTCTCCCTGTACTAACTGTCTGGACTTCCTGAAGGCTCGCTCCTCCTCAAATCTCACTTCCCGCCTCACAACAACCTTCCTTGAGGCAAGAAGATAAATGCAGAAGGCCTTCGAAGTCTCATCATACCCCACAAAGATGCCTATCTCTATTGTGGGATGAAGCTTTGTCCTCTTCTCAGAAGGGACATGTGAGAAATTCAAGAAACCAAATATACAAAAATGACTCACCTCAGGCTTCTTTCCTGTGAACATCTCCTTAGGAATATTGTTCCGGAAGGAACGATGAGGACTCTTGTTTTGAAGGTATACAGTTGTACTACATGCCTCTGCCCAAAGAAAGAAAGGAAGTGACTGATCATGTAACATGGGTCTCGTTGCTCCAACAATGGATTGGTTCTTCCTTTCTGCCACTCCTTTTTGCTCAGGAGTGTATGGTATTGTCAACTATCTTCGAATGCCTTCCTGTCTAAAATACTCATCGAACTCCTTGGAGGTATACTCATTCCCGTTATCTAATCTGAGTGTCTGAATCTTCCTCCCAATCTGGTTCTCCACAAGAGCTTTGAACTCTTGGAACCTCCGCAAGACCTCCTCAGATTTCTTGCTCCTCAAGAAGTAGATCCAAGTCTTCCTGGAATGGTCATCGATGAATGTCACATAATACTCAAAACCTCTCAAAGAAACAGATGACATAGGACCACACAAATCAGAATGTATCAAATCAAGCACTCTCACTGACTTGTTATTACTGCTCGTAAAAACAGTCTTGGTGTACTTTCCCAAAGCACACCCTCTACATACATCACTGTGCTCAGTGATGAACTCGGGAAAACATGTAACCATGTACTTTAACATCATCAAAGCTAGATGATGCAGCTGAACCATCCTCCTATGCCATAGCTCACAAAGCCACTACTGTTGCTATGTGTCAAAGCATGTTGGGGCTTAAATAAGAGTTTGTACAGCTTCCCACATCTGACTCCAATGGTGTAAGAGGCAGATGGTCCTACAGTCTTGGGAAATACACACACATGTCCATCCAAGAAGGCACCCCAAGTTCCCTATCCTCAATCATAGAAACTGATATCAAATTCGTTTTCAACCCAAATACAAACAACACGTCCCTCAAAGTCATGGGACTCATGGACTCTATATGAAATGCAATGGTCCCACGCTCAATAGCTCTAACAACTATGCCATCCCTCAACACTAAATCCACATCTATCATTTCCTGTGAAAGCTTAGAGGACATCTCTCGAGCACCTGTCATGTGACTCGAAGCTCCACTGTGAATATACCACATCCTGGTGGTGGATGCACTAAAAGAATGGCCAGTCAACAAGGAAGAATCCCTCTCAATCTCAATGTTTTCCCTGGTGATGATGGATGCTCTTTCTCTATCAACATGCCCAGCAAAGAGAGAAAAATCTCTCTCAAATCTAGTTGTAAGCTCCTCAACCTTCGATGAAGTTGTTGTCTGTTGTTGCTTCTTCTTCTTCTGTGGGAACTGTCCAACATAGTGCCCAAGCTTCTGGCAAGCAAAGCAATTTACAGTGTTCAAGTGCTTCTTATGTCCATCTTCCTGCTTAGCCCCACCCTTCTTGAACTTCTTCTTTCCCTTGGTAGTCAAAGCCACATTCTTGTCATCCTCCTTACTAGTAGAAAATATCCTCTGCACAAAACCTCTCCGGGCCTCCTCCTAAACAAAATCATCCCAAAGTCTGTCCCAAGAAGGCAAGTTCTCCATGGTTACTATAGCCTCCACAACAACAGCCTAAGACTTTGCAACCCCTTTCAAAGTTGTTCGCACTAGCTCAGAGCCAGAAGCAACCTCCCCCACTGTTGCAAGCTCATCTCTCACCTGAGAAATCATAGTAAGGTAGGGAGTAGCTCCCTCAACTTTGGCCATTTTGATACTCTTTAATTTTCCCTCAACACCATTTTTTTGTTCTCATTTGAGCTTTGAAACAAGCTAGTCAAAGCATCCCACATCTAATATGCACAGGTTTTACTATAGATGTGTGGGATTACATGATCTTTAACTGCATCTAGAATAATCCTTCTAGCGTTTATGTCCTTCTTGTTGAAGGCAGAAAGTGCTTGTGCATCAGTGGAAGCGTGAACAACAATAGGATTCGTTGTTGTATTGTGAACCACTTCATCTCATAATTCGTTTTCCTCCAATATAAGTACCAATCTAGCTTTCCATGGGACAAAATTCCCAACTCTATCTAATCTATCGTTCAGCCTAAGTCTTATTGCCATTTCACTGCAAAGTTCAAGTCTCAACAAGGTGTTTCCCATTGAAAAAATAATTCACTGATAGTTTGAAATTTTTCAATGTATAAAAATTATGCTCTTTCTCTAACAAAGCTCTGATACCATGTAAATGATTTTCATTCCTCCAACCCGGTTTCAACCACCATTTTCATCATTGTTTAATGCCCAACCCAGATTACTTTCTTATGCAAATTAAGTCATTTATCATAAAAAAATTATGACTGAAACACATTAAGAATTTTTACAACTTTTAATGAGCAGTAATAAAAGGCATTCACACATTAAAAAAAACAGAGTCGAATTTTTTTGGTCAAATGACCCAAGAAAAACCCCAACCTCTGGGGAAAACATGTTCTTGAGAGAGAAAGAAAGTTATTTTCTTTTATAAAATTAAAGTACAACAAAAATTAGAGATGAACTTACCTCCACCACAGTTCTGCCAACAAGTTGCCTCGAAAAACGTGTCAAAATGACTATACAGGTTGTCTCAATTTATGTGCCCACTATTGTACCATACAGACTATACAGACATCGATTTTTGTGCCCACCTGTTGTCCTGTATGGACCACCTCAAATTATGTTCCCAGGAACTGTGCAGGCTGCTTTGAGATTCATGCCCAAACATTTCCTCGAGAAACATGTTGTAAGGAAATGTAATTGTTGTTATTGTACGGTCTTGGGAAACGTTCCTAATGTCGCTCTCTCAACCTGCAATTTTTCTCCTTCTCTACTCTACAACTCTCATGGAAAATAAAAGAATGAGACTCTAATGCCTTCCCTTGCATTTTTGGTGTCTAAGTGCGGAAGCTGAATGGTTATATAATCCAAGGGCCCAAAATGAATTAGATGGATGGATGAGTTTAAATGCACTTGTAATTCTCTCCAAAATTAATTTTAATCACCTCACTTAAATTTATCAAAACGTCATTTTATTCTCTAAAGTGAAAAATAAAACTCATCTCAAGTTATTAATTGCAATGGTCACTTTAATTTTCCCATTTTTATGACTTAGGAAAAAGTCACTAGGGGAACATTTTCCTAGGTACAAAAATCAACATTCACTGCACCAAGGATGATCCTTCTCGCCTTGATGTCATTTTTACTAAATTATGCTAATGCCACTGCATCAGTGGATGGGGGTATTTGAATTGGGTTAGCTTGAGTGTTATTTACCACCTCATCCCACAACTCATTCTCCTAAAGAATCAAGACTATCCTAGCTTTCCAAGGTACAACATTTGCTGCCCATCTAGCCTTTCCTCCAACCTCAACCCTGTGGCCATCTTACTGAAGTTTCAAAGTCCAGAAATTCCTACTCACTGAACCAAATGAAGTTTCACTGACAATCTAAAAGTCACAATCCACTAATCTGCCCCCTCAACTCCGATGCCATGTAATTTTTCAGGTTCAACCCATCCTAGTTTCAAGTCTGATTTTAAATTTTTTAATGCCCAACCCAATGAGTTAAGAGTTGTAAGTGAGTTGTTATCTCATAAACAATTCAAGTACCCGAAACACAAGGTGAACATTAGATTTATAGGAAGAAAACTATATGCATGCACACCATGAAATATTTCAGACATTGTATTTTGGCAAACTGCCCTAGCAAAATCCCCCAAGGGGAAAACTTGTGTGTGTGTGTGAGTAAGAGAGAGAGAGGGAGAGTATTTCTTTCTTTTTTTAAATGAACTGTACAACATTTAAAACACAAAGAGACCACTTATCTCAACCATTTAAGGACAACCATCGATTCTGGAAATTCAGGGACATAATTTCTGCTCATTCTTAACAATACATTAGCTTTGGGAATTGTGCATATCTTAGGTTATACGGTCAAGCATCATACACAATCATTAATCTCGATTTATGTGCACAATAAACAATCCTCTTTCTTGGTTACGTGCTCTCAACCAACAATAGAAAAGCATGCCCTCTATAAGGTAACTCGTGCCCACTTTTTTGTCTAGACACTCTTGCCACTAATAGAGCTACGCCATAATTAAATGCGACAATCAATGACCTCAAACTTTGTGCCAAACAGTGTCCCACTTATGTCTAACCTCTTCTCCGAAATTCATGTTCATCAAATGCGATGTACGATCTAGTAATAATATTGTACCTAAGTCTTGGGAATCATGCTTAGTCTTTTCTTCCTTTTCTCTCAAGCTCAACTTGCTCCAATGAACTCATGGAAAACAAATCAAAGTGCCTCTTTCTTCCTTTCCTTTTTATTTAGAATATTTAGGTAGGTGAGGAGTCACCAAATCCAAGGGCCCACATTGAATTCGGTGCTTAGATCAATGGATGAGAATAATGCACTTTCTCTCCATTAAAAAATATTTACCCTCAACTATCATTAAAAATTCACTTAAAACACTAAAGTGAAAAAAAATGCTCATATGAAGTCATTTAATGCAAGGGTCATGTTATTTTGTCATTTTAAGTGACTTAGACCCAAAATCACTAAGGGAACAATTTCCTAGGTACAAAATTCGAAACAAAGTTATTGCTAAAATTCCAAGAGTATGAAAACTCATATAAAACTTTTTCTTTAAATACATGCATTAACCAAAAATGTCAACAAATTAAACATAGGTGTCAATGCTCTTAAGAAAAACATAAAAAAAAATGAATACCACAGAGGTGATAAAATGCAATTGGAAGAAATGGACAAGGAATTAATCCCCTAGCATGGAAAGAACCAATGAATAGCACACATAATTTAATTGGGTAATGTCCTGCGTCTTCATAGATGGAAATACATTCAACATAATGAAGCACATTTGTTAAAGATCCAATGGAATTGCTAGGTTTTTATGGTGTAGAGGTAGAGGTCACTAAATGGGTCAAAAGAATTTGTGAGATATTTTTGCATGCATCTATGGATGGGCACATCATTATGGCCTTATCACATTTACAAGGACCCTACTTATAAAACACACCCAATTAATTGCCAAATATTTGCATAGGTGACATGGAAGAATAAAAACATTTTAACCAATCTTATTTTAGTGATAGGCTATTAATATAAAAAATAACACACATATATGGGAAATTGTAGAAATGTGAACCCCAAATATCCCAATAGAAATCTACAACAATAGCAGGCTAGTGTCTTCAAATCATAAATAAGGGGCATACTCCTTAATACAACATAGGTATATCCGTTAATACAACATCAAACTTTTAGCAATAAAAGTTTATCAAGTTTAACAAGCTCTAGGTAATGTAAGTTTCCCATGAATGCAGAGTTGGGGTTAGAGACTGCCCCATAAATCAAGAAAAAATTGAGATATATATATATATATATATATATATATATATATATATATATATATATNTTATAGCTTCTGTTATAATGATATATAGGAAAATGATATTGCTAATATTATTTTAATGGTTATATAACAACTTCATAAACTATTGTTAAACCACAACCATCTGAGTAGATGGCATCCATGTACAAATCTTATGTGTTCTTGCTTGTACACAACTTATGTTTTCTTGGTTTGTATTCTTAGACAATTGATAACATGTTGAAAGTTGCTTAGTGCGTGTATTCTTCCATTGTGGCCAATCCTAGGTGAAGAGGAAGAATTTATCGTTTGGATGTTGTGAGAAGGCTGTTTCCGTGCATACTCTTATTGACAAACTCTATGATAAAGTTGCTTCCTTAAAGGATATTAACACCAATCATCATGTTCAAAATACTTCCTTGCAAAACACTATAATCAGCTTCATGAGCACGTTAATTATTTGCCAGAATCTAACACCCAACATTTATAATGAAGTTACTTCTCTACAAAATAATAATACTAGTCTTCATGAGAAACGTTTCACTACAAAATACCAATATCAAGCTTCATGCCAAGATTGCCTCATCATAGGCTACTAATGTCAAACTCTGCAATGAAGTTGTATCTTTGCAAGACTCAAAAAGCAATCTTTGTGATGATCTGCTTCAATACAAGGCTCTAATGACATATTAGGTTAATTAATGACAAGACATTAATACTCTACTTCATGAAGATGTTGTCTGGCTTTAGAATCAAGAATCATGAAGTTTGACTATGATGAAAATCAAGGCTTCATAAAATATTGTGATCTCTTACTTCGATAGTTGGCTAAGAATTTTATCCAAAATAAGCAGCATCTCAACCAAAATTATAATGGACTATATAAAATAAATAAACATTATAAAATTTAATAATTAAATAAACTAATACTTAATAAAAAGATACTTTAAGAAAAGGTTATGCTTCTTTAAGAAAGAATACCAAGCATGGTTATTTATACTGGTTATTTATACATGCATCATTTTCATTGTAATATCACCAATATATTATCAATCATATATTTTATTATATTCATGGATTACTATAATCAGGTTTATTTGTGCTGGTTATTTCCTTAAAGAACTATAATCAGATTTATTTGTCCTGGTTATTTCCTTAAAAAACGATTTTGTCATTTCATTAGTATCAGAGCTAGATCCGGCTTTTAGCCACCCCTAAGTTCTCAGACTTCTCTCACCCTAGGCTTTTGGTCAATCATAATTTGTAGAGTTCCTCTGGAATATCAGGTCCTCCACCAAAAAAACTTCGTCCTTGGCCATTTAAGTCAAAAATCCTGTGAAGAAAAAAAATACAAAAAGAAATTCAGGGTCAAAGTCTTGGCCGCAATTGGGGCAACAACAACACTTCCATTAAAAACACTCATCCGTGTAGTACAAATATATCCCTGGGAAAACGCCAGACATCGCCAGACATCACGTATCAGTGAAAGACGAACTTTAATCCAATATAACTTGCCACGAATTAGCAGAGAAATTGGTCATATTTTCAAGGCATCCGGTTTGAACCGCCACCAAAAAATACAGTCAGTGGCCGCCAATTGAGAGAATTGATCACTGATTTTGCTCCCCAAAAATATCCGGAGATTAAATAACACACTATTGAACCACATCCGAAGTGAATCTGAATCTGAATCTGAATGGGTAACCATTGTTTGCCTTATTCAAAACATTAGTAATTGATGGAGAATCTTAGGAAAGATTAAATTCGTGAAATATTGTGACCTAAGAAACATTGTGACTTTCAAAAGACAAAGATCGTGACCATTGGTTAAAGAGGGTCGTCACTATACTATATGCCATTAAAGTTTCATAATAAAGGAACAAGTAAGAAAAGGGTGACTTAATATATTTAAGTGGTGAACATTCAAAAACTTCGGAAAAAATAAAAAGGTAGATCATTAAAAAAACAATATTTTATTATATTGAACCATTGCTGGAAGGAACATATTAAAGTATTTTTATTTGAGGGTAAAAAAAATATTTAGTAAAGCATTAAAGCATATTTATATATTAAAAAGAGTGTTTCATAAAAGGTTAAGAAATAAAAGTTTAAGAAAAGAAAAACGTATTATATTAAGACTTAAAAAACAAAACAAATCCGTAAGTGTATCAACTAGTTGAAGAAGATATTAAATTTTGACAGAGGTGAAAGAATATCGAGTCTTGTGGCGAAAAATAAGGAAAATTTTCAAACACTTTAAAAACTTATACATTGATGTTATTTCAAATAAAAGGAACAATGAGAGGGAACGACATTACTATTTCCACTGCTCATGCCGAACACAATAATTCTATTAGTGTTGACTTTGCTAATGAGATAGTCATTCCAGAGTCAAATATGGGTGAAAGGTTACACCTTTGAAATTCAAAGGAATATGAAATAAGCAATTTACAATTGAACATTGGAGATTATACCGGTGTCTCGCAATTCATAGTTAAATCTTTTTGGAGCAATGACGGTGACCTCATTTTGGGATTATCGTCGATAGAAACATTGGGGACTTTTATCTTAAACACTGAAAACTTAGTTTCTAACATTTCCCTATAAAAAGAAAAAAATCACATTGCAGGACATTAACATGAAGTCAGAATTAAAAGTAGCGTCATCTGAAGACTGCAAAGAAATATCAAAGTTGATGTCGTAGAGAAATGAGAGACCAACACAAACAATACAAAAATAATTAGATAAGGTTATTGCAAATAAAGAAGAAGAGATCATAATCATGAATTACCCTTTTGCAAATCAAGAAGGAAAATGATAAAGTTCAATGCAATCAAAAGCTAGAAGGGGAGAATCGAGATCTTCAAAAACAATTATCAAGAAATAACAAAGAAATATCTTCTTTAAAAAAAACTTTAATCAAGCACTGCTAGAGAAATTAGGAAGCTTAAAAGAAAGAAAGCACAAAAATCAAAACAATCAATATGATGTCGTCAAGTCAAACTATAAGGAAGAACTCTTATACATAAAGAAACTTAATCAGGACATGCTTATACAAGTTAAGACGCTAAAGCATGAGAATAAATCTTTACAAGAAAAGCTAGATTGCAAGGGATCCATTCAAAAACTCAAATTCAATAGAGAAGTCATCAAAGGCTCAAATTCAAACATCAGAAAAGGGAAGCAATACAAAACTTGTCAATTCTCAAATTGAGAAGAACAATCATAATGTCACATCGCTACAAGCATCAACAAAAAATGGTTCCGAAAAACAATCACAAAAGTCGTTAAAGGCACCAAAAGTTGAAGTTCCTGAAACCACTTCACAAGCAACTTGAGTACTGTATCGCCATCCAAATCACAATGTCGTTATGATCGACGACAAGGACAAGAGGAAAATTACCAATATTATTCCTACAAAGAGCAAAAACCAAATCGATAACTCCAGACAATCGATCGACAAACAATTCCATTAGAGGTAAATCTTGGATGCACGACTTCCCAAATGACGCAACATTTCCACACAGTGTTTAAAGAACGTATCGTCTCATTTCGTAAGTGTCGCAACTACCAACAGATAATGTCACGAGAAAGTGTTATGAGCAAGAACAAGAGATAAAGTGTTCTGTAAATATCCTTTGAGGACAAAGCAATTTTAAGGGAGAGGCAATGTAATGAACAAAATATAAAATAAATAAATATTAATAACTATTAATAATGAAATAAAATAATACTTAATAAAGTGACACCTTGGTGAAATGTTATGCCTCTTTACGAAAGGGCACCTAGAATGGTTATTTATACAAGCATCATTTTCATTGTAATATCACCATTATCTTATCAATCATATATTTTATTATTATCATGGATTACTGTAATATGACTTTGTTATGCTGGTTATTTCCTTAAGAAACGATTTGGTACACAAGAAAAAATAAAATAACCCAATTAATTGACAAATATTTGCATAGGTGACATGGAAGAATAAAAACATTTTAACCAATCTTATTTTAGTGATAGGCTACTGATATGGAAAATAACACATTTTTCGGCTTCATCATTCCATCGAAATGAATTTTTCTTCAATAAATCTGTTAGAGGGGCAGTCTTAAGGGCGTAATTCTTCACATATCTTCGATAGTACCCTATTAAGACTAGAAACCCTCTTATTTTGAGATGTTATATGCTTTGGGCCACTCAATGATTGCCTTGATCTTACTGGGATCGACTTTGACTCCTTTCTTCAATATTATATGGACAAGATAGTCCACCGTTAGAGGAGATTTCAACACAAAATGGGCCTTTCAACCCTAATTCAAAGTCCATGTCATCATGTGTTAGACAATGAAATTGCTTTAAATTTGAAATACCATATAGGTCTTAAACAATTTTTTAATATAAGATTGGAGATAGATACCATAAAAACAACTACTTTCTTTGTTCGTGTTTTCGACATATCTCCCTATGTTTTTACTCAAATTTCAAGCAGGAGAGCTCTCTAGATGTAGAATTAAATTCTGCATCCAACGAGTACCCACTATGCACACTTTTGACAGACCCCGCTACCCCAAAAACAATAAATACTTGAAAAAACGTGATGATGATCTTATCATCACGTTTTTTCAAGTATGTCATCATCACGTTTTTTCAGGTATTTCTTGTTTTTGGGGTACCGAAGTCCGTCAAAAGTGTGCAAAGTGGGTACTCGTTGGATACGGAATTTAATTCTGCATCAAACGAGCTCTCCCAATCGAAATTTGAGTAAAAACACAGGGAGATATGTCGAAAATACGAACAAAAAAATAGTTTTTTTTTCTTTTTCTTTGTCCAAAATTAATAAATATTATTTTATTATTTTCCTTAGGAGGCCCATTTTGAGTCGAAATTTTCTCTAATGACTTATTTTTTTCCAAAAGTGTATTTTAACATTTTTGCAAAAATATGATATTCATCCAAGATGGCTAGTACTTGATCTAAGTGTTGAACATGTTCTCTGCAAGTTTTTCTATACCCTCCAGGATATCTTCAAAAAATACTATAATACGAACTTTCACAAATATTGCTGGAACAATTCGTTCATTGCGGCTTGGAAAGTGGATGGAGCGTTAGTTGACTCGAAGGGCATTACCTTGAACTCATAATGGCCCTCATTAGTATGCAAGGCAATTTTGGCTATGTCTTCTAATCTAACCTTGATTTGGTAATATCCTGGTCTTAAGTCTAATTTCGAAAAATACTTAGCTCCATGAAGTTCATCCATCATCTCATCGATGAATGGGATAGGGAATTTATTCTTAATTGTTACCTTGTTGAGTCCTATGTAATCTTTGCACAACCTGAAAGATCCATCCTCTTTTGAACTAACACTACTAGAGCCGCATAAGGGCTGCTGCTCCTTTGAAATGACTCCACATTTGAACAAATATTGGGTCAACCTTTCGATATTTGTTTTATGGTGATTAGGATATATGTACGGTTTGATATTGACAGGTTTTGCGCTTCGTTCTATCTCAATCAAATGCTCAATCTCCCTGTTTGGTGGGAGCTCCATCGAAAGCTCTTGGAACACCTTGTGGTGTTTTTGGTTTAGCTCTTGTATCTCTGGTGGTTTACAGTCATCTCCCTCACATGTTAGCAACTCCATCTCTTGACATTGAATTATGTAAGCAGGTGCTCCTTTTCAAATTAGCCTTTCCATCTCATGTGATGTAACCAATTGAGTTTGGGGTGGTTGGAAACCATGCAATTTGTACTTTTTTTCGAGCCATTTGAACTTGATGAAGTGCTCTTGATGGTTAGCAGAGTAAGCACCGAATGTTTGAAACCATTGGATTCCCAATACAATGTCTACTCCTCCAAGAGCTACGACAAAGAAGTCAAATTCTATATTATACTCTTGCATTTGTAATTTAACCTTGTGACATTTTCCCACATTTTCAATCTTCTTACCATATGTTACCATAACCTTCATGTTAGGCATTGGGAAAACGAATAAGTTGAATACCTTAGCAAGATTAACATTAATAAAGTTGTGGGTACTGCCAGTATCTATGAGAATCGAGACATTGTTGTTTTTTATGTCCCTTTAGCTTCATTGTTTGTGGTTGTGATATCCCTGTAATGGCGGTTAATGAGATCTTTGGTGTATCATCTTCTAGTTATGAGTGGCATTCATGCTGGTTTCTTATATCCTCCTCACTTGAGTCTTCACTTTCTGAGACTTTTTCTTCTTCTTCAACTTCACAAGCATACAAATTTTGGGGTTGCTCCTTTGCATACATCTATACTTAGTAGGATCCCATTTCTCTCCACAATATTTGCACTTTCTTTCCTTCATCCTCTGGGATTCTAAACTGGGTTTCGCTCCTTCGCTTAGATGCAACACTGTATAACTTGAAGTTTCCATATTCGTTGATTGGAGAGGATTCCTCTTGGAGTAGTTTTTGTCGAAGCTACTTTGAGCAGATCGTTTAAACTTGTTCTTGATGATCTTGGCCTTACGTCTTGCCTTCTCCACGGTAGAAGTGTTATATAATTCTAACGCATCTCGATGTGCAGTTTTAATCCATGTATGTATGTTTGCAGAAGTTGGTCATCAATTAGTTATGGAACTCGAGTTTCCAAAGCTTCCCATTCACTACACTTTTGTCAATTAGGTGATCTTGGAAAATAAGTCTTTCTCAGTTACGCCTTGAAACCTCTTAAGAGATCGTTCTTAAATTTATTCCAACTAAAAGAAGAAACTCCGGTGGTCATCTTCCACTACATTTACTAATTGTATGCATTCCCCTCCAATTGCATGGAAACATATTTAATCTTCTCACTATCACAAGGTATGTTATGGATGTCAAAGCATTTTTCTGCTTTATTAATCCATGCGATGCATTGTTTTTCGTCACCATCAAATTTGGGTAACTTTAGTTTTACCCTTATTTGGTACCCATGTGTTTAGGGAATTGATATTGACGGAATGTTAAAGAAAGGAACTTCATGGGGTGGCATTGTGCTGTGTTTCCCTGACGTTTTAGGCATATTTGGAGAAGGTGTATTGAAGGGGTTTAGAGGTGGATTATGTCTAGGTGGAGGAAACGAAATGTGCAGCAGTAATCTAGCCAAGATATTGTCGAGAGACTCTTGACTTTTATTTTGATCTACCTTCAATGCACTGATTCCTTGCTCTATTCCTACCTTGAGTCATGTTAATGCATTATTATTTTTGTCGATTTCTACCTTGAGTTTTGCATACTGTTTGTTGACATTTTCGTCCAATTGGTCCAATCTAGCATTGCCATCTCCCATTCTGGTGACTACTGGAATTTTCTCCACATTAAACCTTGATTTGTTTTTGTCAGTTGTTCGAGCCTAACCAACCACGTTTTTTTTAAAAATATATTATAATATTATTATTATTATTATTATTTTAATTATATAATTAATAATAATATATTATTATTATTATTAAAAAAAATATTAATATTTTTTTGTGTGGTGGAGGTGGAAGCTGCACGAGAGGGTGGGAGCGTGGAGGAGCGCGGGGGTGTCAAGAGGAGTGTTAGTTTTTTTAGATCTTATTAGCTTGATCAAGATCTTTGTCTGAAAGAATAACAAGTACGGTTAGATGCATAAGATATAAGAGATACACAAGACAAATATTTTCACCCGGGAAACCATAAAGGAGAAAAGCCCGCAAACTTCTTCAGAATAGTAAGATGATAAAAAACAGTAATAAGAAGTATCCAACAGCTATCTGTCTCTCCTCCCTTTTTCTCTCTTTCTCTCTCATTCGAACTTGAGAGTGTGAGGTGTGTATAAATGAGGGAGAACACCTCCCTATTTATACCTTTCAAGTCACTGACCAAACATAAGACCGGGGCCCACTTATCTTCCCTAACAAGGCCGAATTCTCCCAGAGAGACTCCAAATACACATTACAAGATGTTACACTAGGACCATTGCCACGACTTACAACAAAGGTTGTACCTCAAGATCTAGACACAATTAAGACATCCCGCAAGGGGTTAAGCACATCCCCAATGGAGGTACAACAACATACAATGATAATACACATCAAAATGTCTTCTGAAGTTACAAATACATAAACACTCCCTCTTAACTAGGAAGGTGTTCTCTCTCTTCACAGTCATTAACACATCTGGTCAAGTCTTCATCGCAAAGTCATCATCACGGAGTCATAGAGTCATCATCGTAGGTGTTGCCATCATCATTTTATTATTTTGATCATCGTACCATACTATCTATCATCAGAAGTTTCTACAGAGCCAACCCTTTTGCATGTTGGATGCAAGCCTAGTTCTCTTCCAAGTCTTCATCATATCTCGAGCAGGCCATTACGTAGGAGTTGTCCATGACCTTCTTTACATTGCCACGACAATAACGACATCTTCTACCTCCTTCTCGTCGCATCCAGATCATCTCTTTTGTCTTGCACAAAACAAAACAAACAAAACACACAAAGCATCCACGACCGACCTGCATTTTATCAAAGAACCACCTAGGTGCATTTCTCGTGCTTCGTGCCATTATCATCTCAACATGGGAACACACATATATGGATATATATATATGTAAGGATTGATTACGAACCAACAACCTGTTGCTTCACGACTTTTTACGTTCTAGGTCAACCTAAAGGGATTACATCTGAACAACCTGCGTCCATGGTCTTTTCTGTTCAGATAACCTTCGGGGCATATTACATCCGAGTAACATGCGTACCACGCCAGGTCTCATTTTTACATTGAAACAACCCACGAGGAGTATTACATCTAAATAACCTATGTACCACACCAGGTCTCATTTTTACATTCAGATAACCCATCACGGGATTGATTACGTCCAAGGATAACCTATGAGCTTTGCCAAAATTAATTACATCCAAGAACAACCTACGAGACTGATTACGTCCAAGCATCCTCCTGCATTAGGATTTTTCCCGCTGGGACAACCTGTCTCATCTCCCATAACATATCAGGACTGATTACATCCAAGGATAACCTGCGAGCTTTGTCAAGACTGAATACATCCAAGGACAACCTACATGGCTGATTACGTCTAAACAACCTACAAGCTTCACCAGGATTTTACGCTCAGACAACCTGTCTCTCTAGCTATGCTGGAACAAATCACTCCCTCTTTCGAGGGATCTCGATCTAGATCACACCAAGTATTTCTCTGAAGTACTCGAAATTCACTCTTGCAAGAGGCTTGGCCAACACATCGGCTATTTGCTCCTCTGTTGCCATGTACTGGAGCTTCACTGCTCCTCTCCACACCATATCCTTGATATAGTGGAACTTGATCTCGATGTGCTTCGACTTGTTATTGAACAGAGGATTTTTCGACATCTTCGCACAACTCTAATTCTCGCAGAAGATACAAGTTGCATCCAACTGGAGATCAAACAAGTCAGACCGTAGCTTTCGAAGCCACACTGCCTCGCAACTAGCCGAGTAAGCAACAATATACTCTACCTCAGTTGTACTCAGTGCCACACATGATTGCTTCTCGCTGAACCAAGAGATCATGCCAGATCCCAAACTGAAGCAGCAACATGTGGTGCTCTTCCTGTCAGTGGCGCTACCTGCCCAATCTAAATCAATATTACCGTGTAGGTTAATCCTCTGATTCGCATCATATTTGAGCCCATAATCCACTGTACCTTTTAGGTACCTCAGTATATGATTTGCAGTTATCAGCTGAACATGTCTCGGATCCGTCAGGAACTGCCTCAGGGTGTTCACAGCAAAGCATATGTCTGGTCTCATATTCGTCAGATACATCAATGAGCCAATCATCTGACAATACGTCGTGGCATCAACCTTCTCGGATGAAGCATCACTCAGAATCTTCAAGTTAGATTCCATAGGTGTGGCCATTTCCTTACAGTCCATCATTCTGAATCTCTTTAGAATCTCCACTGCATATTTTTCTTGACTAAGGAAGATCCCATCTGCACTTTACCACACCTCCATGCCTAAGAAGTAATGCATCATGCCTAGGTCTTTCATCTTGAACTCTGTAGCAAGTCTCCTCTTTGCATATATAATGAGTTCCTCTTCGCCTGTTAGAAACAAGTCATCGACATATAGCAGCAGTATCATAGGTCTTTTGTCTTTCACCTTGAAGTAAAGGTTGGAATTTGCTTTACTCTTGGTAAAGCCCAAGCTCATCATGAAGCTATCCATCATGTCGTACCATGTCTTCAATGCTTGTTTCAATCCATACAAGGCCTTCTTCCATTTGCACACATGGGTCTTCGTATCATGTGTCTCGAATCCTAGTGGTTGTTCCACGTACACTTCCTCCTCGAATACACCATTCAAGAAAGTTGTCTTGACATCCATCTGGTGTATTTTCCATTTCATAACTATTGTCTCTTCATAGTCTATGCCTTATTTCTGTGAGAAGCCTCATGCTACAAATCTTGCCTTATATTTCTTGATGCTTCCATCTGTGGCATGCCTGATCTTGTAGATCCACTTCGAAGTCACGACAAGATTCTTTTTCAATCTCAGAACAATCTCCCATACATCATTATTCATGATCAACTGATATCCCCGATCATCGCATCCTTCCATTCTTTCTTTCATGTAGCCTCTTCATAGGTGGAAGGTTCTCTGTCAATAATGTCATACAGCAGAGCCACATAGTTATTGTAGGGTTTTTCCCCTTTTCTCTCTCTCTGTATTCCCTCTGGAGCGTCATACCTTTCAGCTTCTTGTATGAGCTCTTGTGCCCATGCTGGTTTCCTCTTGTAGGAGTCCTCAAGGAATGTCTCTACCGGCTCTTGTGGTTATGTCATGTCATGATCTTCATGGTCCTATGGAATTGCTTCTCCAATTTACATATCTCGTCCTCTCGTCTCTTCGGGTTCCTCAACCTCCTGAGTGGGTTTCCTCCTGGATTTGAAGTATGACAAGTCTTTATCAAAGGTTACATCTCTACCGATGTCGATCTTCTTGAATCCTGTGAATTATATTCGGTAGGCCTTTGATGTATCATTGTATCCTACAAATATACCCTTCCTCCCAGAAGGATCGAGCTTGGCCCTTTTCTCCTTTGGGATATGTATGTACACCAGGTAGCCAAATATTCTCAGATGGTTGACTTCTAGTTTCTCTATTGAGAAAGCCTCTTCAGGAGTCTTACTGTCAAGTACTTGATGAGGAGTACGGTTATGTACATACACAGTTGTTCTTGATGCCTCCACCCAAAGATGCATAGGAAGATCCCGATCATGCAACATAACTTTTGTTGCCTCCATGATGGTTCGGTTCTTTCGTTCTGCAACCCCATTCTATTGAGGATTGTATGGAGTGCTCAACCCCCTCTTAATCCCTGACTATCTGCAGAATTCCTTGAATTCTTCCAAAGTGAACTCTCCACCATTATCTGACCGTAGAGTCTTGATCTTCATATCTGTTTGGTTCTCGACCAAAGCTTTATATTCCTTGATCTTACTGAAAACTTCACTTTTCCTTTTCAAGAAATATATCCAAGTCTTACATGAGAAATCATCTATAAATGAAACATAGTACACATACCCGCTTAATGAACTAGATGACATAGGTCCACATACATCCGAGTGTATTATCTTCAGTATTCTTTTAGCCTTGCTCTCACTGCTGGGAAATGTCTTCTTTGGCACAACAATATCCAATTGGACAATTAAGAAGCAAGGCTGACTTCCATGATTGAGAATAAATCATAATAATATATTAATAGATGATGATAAAATATTACAATGAGGCTCGCCTTTATAAGGCTTGAGCATGCATAGTGAAGGGTTACGCCCTTTCACCTTAGTAACTAATAATTTATTTATTTATAATTAATAATATCATTTAAATATTCACAACATTGCCTTTCCCTTGGCAAATCTTTGTCCTCAAAGCTTGATTTTTCTAATGTCGTCCTTCATTCTGATTCTGTGTCGGTATTAGAATCAGACGAGACTTCTTTTGCAGAGACTTGCACTTCCTTTCCATTGATGATTTTGCACTGTATTGTCTAATTGTTCCTACATTTATGGCCTGGGATCCAATCGTCACCGCATTGACGACATGTGTTTTTCTTTTTCTTTTTATGATCAGAGCAATTGTTACATGTTTTCGACCTATTTTCAATTTCATAGGCATATGATTGAGGTTTGTGGCATTGATGACTGGGTGACCAATTATTTTCACAATATCTACATTGTGTCTCTTTTTCTTGTCAATAATGGTTATCACATCTTGCTTTTATTCCTTCCAATTTGTGTTCTGCGGCTTTTGCTTTATGTCTTGCCACTTCATGCATCTTTAATTCTTTTTGGAAGTATGGTTTAAGACCTCCTAGATAGGTTTCGAGACTTTGTTTATCAAATAACCCAAATACTCATGTCGATAGGGATTCTCACTGATGTGTGAATTCCTCAATGCTTCTGACATGTTGTAATCTGGTAAGTTTACTGAAAAATTCATCTTCTGTGATTTCTTTAATGCTATTAAAAAAACATTTTTGAACAAGTTCCAATTGTAGGAAAAATTGTCTCTCTTCCACCATAAGTACCAATTATAGGCGTACAATTCCATATGCATTGACGCATATTTCACCTTATCCTCGTCAGATTGAATATTGTAGATGTCGAAGTACCCTTCCATATGCTCTGATACCAAATGGCACAACCGTATCTGGTTGGACAGTTAAGAAGCGAGTCTAACTTCCATGATTGAGAATAAATAATAATAATATATTGATAGATGATGATAAAATATTACAACGAGGCTCACCTTTATAAGGCTTGAGCATGCATAGTTAAGGGTTACACCCTTTCACCTTAGTAAGTCATAATTTATTTAGTTATAATTAATAATATCATTTAAATAATCACAACATTCTTCACATCCTTTCTTTGTGCACATCATTTGCAAATGCCTTCATGCTTTGCCTGGATCTGTGGCAGTCTTGAGATTGCTTTGCTTTCCATCAATAGTTCCCTGTAATGCACATGTGCAAGCCTTTTGTGCCATAGTTCACTTGGTTCAATCGACTCATGAACCAGTGCTTGTTCAGGTTGTCCTTTCAGCTTGTACAAGCCTCTGTCTTCTTCTCCAATAACTGTTGCATCCTCTATTAGCTTTGCTCTGAGCCACATCAAAACTTGTCCATTGACAAAAGCAAGCCTAATCCCTTATGCATCTAGTGCAGAAACGGAGAGAAGATTCTTCTTCAATCCTAGAACATATAACACATCCTTCATCTTTAAAGATTTCCCGGAGTCAAGCTTGTATGAAGCTTCTCCACTCCATTTTATGGGGTATTGATAATCATCCCCAAGTTTCACCTTGTGAGGTGAGTCATGTTCAGACATATTAACGAATGATTCATTGTACCTCATCATATGTTTAGAAGCTCCACTATCCACTAGCCAATCATTGCTTCCATGTGAGATAGTGCCAGTAAGTGTTGAGATTAGCACATACTCTTCATTTGAATCATCCTTCTCCCATCTGAATATTTTGTTGGTTGGTTCATCATCTTCAACAACATGAGCATGGTGTCTCATTTTCCTGATGGGACAATCTCCTGCAAAGTGTCCCTTTTCATCACAAGTATAGCATTGAACATTTGAAGTATCTCTTTCGGTCTTCTTTGGTTTCGTGTCCTTATTGTGATGAAAGTTCTACTTCTTGAAGTTCTTCCTGGTGTGAACTTATGAGAGCTTGATCGTTAGTTTCTCCCATCTTTTCTTCTCTTGTCACAAGTCTAGCTTCTTCTTGTGCACATTCTTCTAGAAGTCTGTTGAAAGAGATCAACTTCCTTCTTGCACAAATTCCTTGAATGAATGAGTCCCATAATCTAGGGAGACCATTCAAGGTAGTCATTGGATTTCTCCTTCTTTGACATTTTCTTCAACTGCTTCAAGTTGTTCTTGGATTTGAGCAACCCTTGTGAAGTAAGACTGTATAGTCTCTGAGTTCTATATCTTCACATTCTTCAATTGGTTCCTCAAAGTCATCTTATGGTTGATGTTTTTTCCTTCGAACATCTTTGTCAAAGCATTATACACTTGCTTCGGTGTCTTGAATGAGGACACATGGGGGATGAGGCGATCCTTAATAGAATCTGCAATGATTTTGTTAGCCTTAGCCATGCTTCTCTTATGAGCAGCCTTAGCCTCATCTCCCTCTAGTTCTGGAACCTCCTCAGTGATGTACTAATCCAAATCATTTTCTTCAAGGATCAGGGAGATTCTATACTTCCATGCTTGGAAGTTATCGGCCCCTCCAAGCTTGTCCTCAAGCTGAGTATGATGAGTCATCTTTTCAAATGAGAACCTCAAATGGGAAAAGCAAAGATTTAGATCTTGCCTATTTGAGGTGTCCGCCCTGGTTTTGGAGCTGGCTGACCTGGGGTTTGTCAGAGAAACCTTAATTTGCCAAGAGTTTGGGAATTCTGTTTGGATAGAAAGATGCGCCTCCTTGAGGGGAGCTGCTCAGTTAGGTCACTTTCTGACAACTCAGGTGGGATGCCTCCAAAACTTAATGCCCTAGTTCTTCACGGCACCAGTGACAAGGTAAAAAATGAAACGTCTCCAATTCAGAAACTGTCTCCACCAAAAGATGCACCCTATTAAGGCAAGTTGGCCTACCCCTCTTTTCTTGACGATCTGCGGAGAGAACACCTTGAACTAGGAAGCCCTAGTTTCTGCGGCTGCACAGTGCCTTCTTTCAAAGAGGTTTTAATACCATGTTAGTTTTTTTAGATCTTATTAGCTTGAATAGGATCTCTGTATGAAAGAATAACAAGGACAGCTAGATGCATAAGATATAAGAGATACACAAGACACAAATATTTTCACCCAGGAAACCATAAAGGAGAAAGCCCCGCAAACTTCTTCAGAATAGTAAGATGATCAAAAGCAATAATAATAAGTATTCAACAGCTATATGTCTCTCCTCCCTTTGTCTCTCTTTCTCTCATGCAAACTTGAAAGTGTGAGGTGTGTATAAATGAAGGAGTGCCTCCCTATTTATACCTTTCAAATCATTGACCAAACATAGGACTGGGGCCCACTTGTCTTACCTAACAGGGGCAGCTTCTCCCAGAGAGACTCCAAATACACATTACATGATGTTACTCTAGGGACTATTGCCCTGACTTACAACGGACGTTGTACCTCAAGGTCTAGACAGAATTAAGACATCCTGCAATGGGGTAAACACATCCCTAATGGGGGTACAACAACATACAATGACAATACACATCAAAATATATTCTGAAGTTACAAATACATCAACAAGAAGGAGGTTGGCGTGGGAGTAGCCGAGGTCGTGGAGCAAGAGGGAACCATGGTGCAAGAGTGGAGTCGGGCAGAGAAATCGTGGATGGTGGCTGCAACTGGGGGCAGGATATAAGGAAAGAAAGGAAGGAAGTGACAGACGCTGGGATGTGGAAGAGGTATGTGGGTATGCAGCGAGGGAGAAGGAGTTGAGGGGAATGGGATGGTGAAGAGAGGCATAGAGTTTGCGGGAGAAAATGGAATGGCAATGCAAGGGCAAGGGAGAAAGCGAGTTGGGGTGTAGGAAAAGGAGGGTTGTGCACGAGAGTAGTGAGAGATAGACGCGAGGAGGGCGACTGGCGGGGCAATGAATTGGCGTGGAGCAAGATGGAGGGAGTGCGTGGAAGAAGAGGGCGTGGATGGAGTGTGGGCGATGGTGGTTTGAGCAGCGTGGGGAGTCGAGGAGGGAAAATGGAGGGGAATGGTGGAGATGAGGGAACGTTGAGCAGGTGAACGCGGGCAAGATCGCAAGAGCAAGCTGGCTCTGATACAACTGGAGCAAGCAACAAAAAAATTACTCGGAATTTGATAAATTATATATTTTTATAAAAAAATGTATGATATGATAAAATTTTAGAATAAGTCTTTTGGCTTATACAAGCCTTTTTAAGTGACTATTCGTAAACTCGCAACTACTTATAATAATTTTGGTTATATATATATATATATATATATATTCATTTTAATTATTACATATACTATTAATGTATATAACATTTCTCTAGTTTAATTGAAAGAGATATACAATCAGGTCAAGACTTGTTTGATCCAAGCCATATTCCCCTTAATAAACCAATCAATAGTCACTGCTTTCCCATTGAGGACATTAATATGGAGTAGACATAGCTCTATTCCTTCCACAAGGGCTGCTAACTCAAACTGACCTTTTCCAATGAATTTGTGAAAGATATATAATATCCTACCTTCTTTGTTCCTTGCGACCTCACCAGCCCCTACCTCTCCAAGGTTTACCTTGTCCACTCCATTGAAATTTAGTTTTAAAAGTCATTGTTGGGTGGGGTCCAAGAAAATTGGGGTTTGAAACAATCCTTTATATGTTGTCCTTCAACATAATTACAAAACTAGGTTTGAGGAAGAAATATTATCGCATAATGATATGTGCTAAAGATATCCCAAAAACAACTTTCCACACCCATTAAGAAACCTCATTTGAATAAATATTCACTAACTAATTGTACTAATGTAGAGATCCAACCTATCACAACAAAAACCCTACAGGACATTAGGTGTTGTATCACCCAAATTACAATTACTTACATGTTGACTTTGAATGTATTTTGCTAAAACTTGGAATCTAAGTTGCACGGATATAGATATGGCAATTTTATAGAATATTACGATTACTATGGCTAAGATATAACAAATACATATATATACAAAAATTTAACCATGAGACCAAAAAAAATCAGAAAACCATTCATAAGTTTCAAATTTGGAAACAAAGAACTATCATTAAGGAAGAGCCAAGCCTTTGTTTATGACTTGATCTGCAAGAAATTGGGGTTGTTCCTTTTGATGTTTTTTTGGGACTAATATACTGACTAAAATTACCGATATGCCCACTGAAACAACCAAAACACTGGCTTAAACAACTGAGGGAGCATTTCAAAAATCTGAAATGTCGCTACAATGTTTCCGCCAAAGCTCAGAGGTGTTTCCTACAAGGATCAGTTTCCAAAATGCAGAAACATGTTTCCATGATTTGCAGATGGCATTTTTTGTAAGAAATATTCGCAGAGGCTCATTGAACTTTTGCTCATTTCATTTTTTATTTCTAAAAGATTTTATTGAACAAATACCTCTATCCAAATCATTGTTTTAAAAATCGGTTGAACCGGAATCGAACCCGGCTGATTCACTGGTTCGTTACCGAACCGGCTCAAACCGACTGGTAAATCGAATCAGTGACCGGTTCGGTACCATAGCGACCAGTTCAGACACCAAACCGATCGGTTAGGTACCGAACGGGTCTGCTCGGCCGATTTACGAGCCATACCGATCGATTTACGAACCTAACCGATTGCAAGTCGGCATGTTTTTTTTTATAATTTAAGTAGTTTTTTTTTTCTAACCATAATTACCCACCCAACCCAACTAAAAGACTCAAGTCACACTCACGACTCACTCTAAGTATCTACATTTTGACTTTGGACTGTTGGAGAGTGAGACTCGAGAGAGCGCTAGAGTTGGCAGCGTGGAGGACGGTATGCACAGTGCACAATGAAAGAGTGCTAGCAGCTAGAGTTGGCAGCATGGAGTCTGGATAGTGAAGAGGGCAGCGGGCTAGAGTTGGCAGCATGGGACTCTGGACGCTCTACACAACGAAGAGAGATTTGGAAGATAAATCCTTAAAGGTCTGCATAGTGATTCAATGAAGAGTGGACTGTGCGAGATTTATCATTTGGCAGCTGGTCAAGACTCAAAATTTCAAATATCAGAGGTTCAGGTAAGTGACACAGACACTGTTTATTAAAGTTTATAAAAAAAAATTGCCCTCGTAAATGATAAAAGTTTGCCCGCATAAAAGTTTCCAATTTATAAAAAATTGTTATTTTCAGTTTGCCCTCATAAAAGTTTCCAATTTATAAAAACTTGTTATTTTCAGTTTTCCCTCACAAAGGTTTAAAATTGTCATAGTGTTGTTTGTTGGGTTAGAAAGTTAAACTTTTAAAGGCAATGATTTTATAATTTATTTATGTCTGAAATTCTGAATTTGAAAGTGATTCACCGAGTTACTAACATTTTAAGTTTTTAAAAACATATTGCTTGCTCGTTGTTGTTTCAATTTTCAGCCTATTAGAAATGGACCCAAAAAGCAAAAGATTCTATATTGGCCTATGCAGATGTTGTTGACAGGGTAATGTATTGCAAGAAGTTGATTAAGGGTGGGGGAATTTTCAGGCTTAAACCACACTTGGCTGCCATCAAAGGCCAAGTGAAGGGATGTAAAGCTCCACTAGATGTTATTGGACAGATTAGAGCTAATATGCAAGAACAATTTAAGAGGTTTGAAGAGAGTAAGGCTAGGCAAAGAGAGATAGAGGAAGAAGTATGAAAGAAAAAGAGGCTTGTTGAAATGATGGGTGGGATCTATGCTCCTGGTTCAGTTGAAGGCTCTTCATCGACCCCTTCTACCAATCTTAAGGATCATTTTTCAGTATGTTGCACCTTCCGAGACTACACAAGAGAAAGGTAAATCAAAAAAGAAAGGTGGCATTCAAAGCTATTTTACATCATCTGCTAGTGCCAATGCTTCTCAGTTGCCTCCAACACAAGTTCAGTCCACCTTAGATAACCACAGGAAGAAGAAATACAAAGAAGTTGCCTATGAGTACATAGCTAGATGGTGGTATGATGTTGATCTCCCCTTCAGATGCTCGCTCTTCTTATTACCAACCTATGTGTGATGTTGTTATAGATGCCGGTAAGCGCTTCAAAGGCCCTAGTATGCATGACTTGAGGGGATCTCTTTTGCAATAAGAGATAACGTCCATAGATGAATACCTGAAGAATTTCAAATAGTCATGGTTTAGAACAAGATGCACTATCATGTCAAATGGATAGATCGATCGAAGGGTCGTACTCTCATAAATTTTCTTGTCCCTTGCCCACAAGGAACCATATTTTTAGATCACATGATGCATCTAATCAGGTGAAAGATGCAGATCTATTATTTCGTCTTTTGGGTGAGATTGTTGAATAGGTGATACAAATCATCACAAATAATGCATCTAACTATGTTCTTGCTGGAAAGATGTTAGAGAAAAAACATAAAACCATATTTTGGACTCCATGTGCGGCACATTGCATAGACCTCATGCTTGAGGACATACGAAAACAAGATTGGATCAAGGACACTATAGAGCATGACAAAAGCATCACCAAATACATCTACAACCACGGTTGGGTATTGAGCTTAATGAGGAGACACTTCCGACAAGGAGCTTGTTAGGTCTGCAATTACTAGATTTGCAGCTCACTTCCTCACGTTGCAATCTCTCATTTCCCAAGCACAGAACTTGGAGAAAATGTTTTCAAGTGATGAATGGAATCCATTCATCCCAACGGGCCCACAAACAAGATGGAAAAGACACCAAGAAAAGAATTAAAAGCTCTTCATTTTAGAAAAGAGCAGCAAAGGTTGTGGCAATTACTAAGCCAATTGTTAAGGTGTTGTGGTTGGTTGATAGGGAAAAATTGGCCATGGACTACATTTATGAAGCTATGGATCAAGCAAAGGAGCAGATAAAGACATCATACAAAGATAGAGTGGCCAAGTATGGGCCTATTTGGGAGACCATTAATAGGAGATGGAACAAACAACTCCATCGCCCTCTACATGCAGCTGGGTATTTTATGAACCTAAGGTATCAGTATAGAGATCATATTGATCCAGATCCGACTAGGGAGGTAGCAGATGGATTGTATTCTTGCCTTGAGCGCATGGTCCCAAATGAGGCGAACCAATTGGAGATACATCAACTGATCAATTCTTTCACCGCCGCCACAGGTACCTTTGCCAATAATGTGGCTAAGCTTTCAAGAGAGGTGGACTAACCAAGTAAACATTTCCATTGTTTGATTAACTTTTGTTTTTAAAGTTTAAATTGCAATTCTTAAATTGTAAATACTAAATACTAAATACTGCAATTCTTTGCCAAATTCACAATCTAATTTGTTGAATTTTCAATTAACTACCTAGACTCTTCACATTTGCAGCACAATGGTGGAAGGAATTTGGTAACCATACTAAACTATTGCAAAAGTTTGCAATTCGGGTCGAGTCAAACCTGCAGCTCTTCTAGGTGTGAGCGCAATTGGTCTTTGTTTGAGCGGATTCACACAAAGAAGAGAAACCGTTTAGAGTAGAGACGATTAAATGATCTAGTCTTCGTGCAGTACAACCTCCAACTCAAGCGCAACCAATTGATGAGAAAAAGACCTAATACGGATCCCATTGTGTTGGATGATACAGATCCAATCTCAGATTGGGTAGTGGAGACCCAACCGCCAGAGTTTGGTGATGACCTGGATGTTGAGTTGGAGGACTTGTTGGATGTTCTGTTGGATGCAGATCCTCTATTGTCGATGTCATCAGTTCATACATGCGTAGATCCTGAGATAGCAGTGCCAGGCATAGCAAGCACTAGTCGACTATGACCTTGTACTTATAGTCGTCGACGACGTTGGCATTCAGCCAATACTACTACTTCATTAGCAGATGACTTTGATCCTGAGGAGCCCGAAACTGAGCTAGATCATGATGCCTTTGCTAGTCCTTCTGGTTCTTCTAGTTCTAGTAGTGGTGCTGAGTTTGATGATGATCATTGATGATGTATTATGTAGTTGATTATGTAGCATGTTTTTTGGACTCTACATGCCATATAGCCTTTACTATATAGGGTCTAGGCCTCATGGATTATGTATTTTGTTTAGTATCCTAGATATGTATTATGTATTGCACAGAGTCTAGACTCCAGACTACAGTACACATTGTGCCATTTTGATATATTGACTCTTATATGATATATACATGAGCAGATTTTGGATAGTTTGTCTTCAATGCGTTGCAATCATAATCTTGAAAATGTTGTTTTTCTTTAAAATTTAGATATTTTATGTATTTTTTAGCAAACCGATTCATTAAATTCAAATCGGCCGATTCATTACCGATTCCAAGTTGACGTCGACCGATTCCAAGTCCGATTCTGATTTTTAAAACTATGATCCAAATATGAAGAAGATTCCAACATTGAAGGAAAAATGATCTAAAGTAATCAGCAGTACCATTACACGATGTGCTTCCTAATACAGAAAATAATCAAGTCCATTGGAATCCAGCAAATATGAAAAGAACGCCTGGCAAAAAAAATCAATATTCAATAAATTGGCTAATCTGAAGAATGGAGACATTTTACTCTTGAAAACACATGTTTTCCGAGAGCAATAAAAACTCAAAATAATCAAAGAAATACATAATATACAATAGGCAAAAAAAATATAGCCAACTTCTAACACTGGTGGGTCCTCACAAAACTTGAGGTACAGCACAGTACTGCAATATAAAACACCAATTGAAAAGAAAATGGGCATCCTATAAGCAGCTAGCTTTAAACAGATAGCTGAGACAATAGGTCTGCCAGTACAGGTGGAGTAACTTGAGTTGAACTTTCTGCTGGTGCCAGACTTACAAGTGGCTCTGTTATTGCAGTTGGAACCACACTTACAGGTGGATTTGCACTTGCAGTTGGAGCCATACTTACAGATGGATTTGAAACTGCAGTTGGAACCATACTTACAGGTGTTGTCGCACTTAAAGGTGTAGACACACTTACAGCAGAAGTGGTTGGAGCTGCTTCTAACATCAACAGTTTGCTTGATTGTTGACCATTTTGTATCATTGCAATAGGCTTCGGATTAGATGGTATATTTACCGATGAAGCCATCATGCCTGGAGGGACAATTTGAATCAATGGATGCCTCTTAACCTCATTCAAGCTCTGCAACGTTGGTTCCCTTTCCAAACCAACAAGATCTGCAGTTGCAGAGTCTTTTGATCTAGACTTAGTTGATGTATGCTCAAGTTCTTTTTGTAGTGACTTATTCCACAATTCCAGCAAATTCTTCAAGGATGGACGACCATGGGCCTGGGCAGTGATATGCAAATCAAGTTAGAAAGATATTTTAGGATCTACACAACCACAAATTATAGCAAAAGAACACCATTAACTACATTCTTGTATCTGTGAGGATCTTTGCATATGCTGAAAATCATAATCATGATTCCCATAAAACATTATAAAATACATATAGAAACAGAATATGTGATGATTATGGTTTACAAGAACAATGCTTTTACAAATGGAACATACATGTGCATGCAGCACTGCCTCTGCATACATCCCTGTCTCCTGCCAAGCCTTTTCCATCAGAACATTATCCCCCAACACAGCAGCTGAAAATGCTGCCTCACGTCCCTGACCTGCTGTAATCATATTATTTACCAGTACCTGTAACACAGAAAACCATTGATGTTAACATTTTAACAACAGTTGAAAACTTAGACTTGGAGGTTTACACAGTCAAATGACTTTAATAAACTTTGGTACTTGTTTCTAGTTTCTGTGAAAGAACATGCCACCCCTACCACTCCTGCACTGTTTTGTAGAGCTCATGAAAAATATAGAGGTAAATATACTATACGGTCAGTGTGCCCTAGGCACATGCTGGTGAAAAGCAAAGACAATTACTAAATAGTAAATTACAATAAAGTGCTTATAACTTATAACCCAACATGGTCGAGCACTAAGAAACAGAAACATGGAGTGGGTTGATTTCATTTGTTTACAAGCTACTCCAAAATGACAATAACACATCTTTAGTAGAACCAACAAAGCATTCATGGGTGCACAATATGTTTTGGCAATCTATTAAGTCAGATCAAAGGGCTGCAGCCTGCAGGAACAAGCATATTAAAAACATGCAACCACAGCATAGCAGTAAGGGGCAAAAACTATTTGCATTGAACATGATGTTAACAGATCAAGTTTTGGCAGTGGCAAACTGATCTGATCAGAGATGGAGAAAGATGTGCTTTGAGAATTGAACAAAGCTCCTTTAGTGATCTGAGAAGCACCACGAACTTGCTGGGGGAATATAACATAGTATTCGCAACTCTACATGGAAGATGTCTCTTTGTGAGTGCTACATGCCATCTTACTTATGCTATATTTGCACATGTTGCACTAATGTTACTGGAAGACTGTTACACTTTAGATTAATGTAACTCTATATTGCCCGTTAACTGCAGGGATACGGTGGGACTCGTCAATATCAATTCATACAATTAGGACATTTGAAAATGCATATTATATATTGTACACTAGTATGCGTACTTATCGAAGGTAAATATATCAAGGTACTCATTGCAAGCAAACCCTGTAGTCTACATGTTGCCGCCTAAAATGCAATTCACCGCAGAAAAGTCTCCTAACCACTAGGTGTGTTCTTGAGGGGCAACTATAAGTTTAGAACCCACTGTCACCTCGATTCCTAACTCCTCAGTTTAGACCCAACTCCCAAAGGTAAAGGGGGATAGTCACTATTTACTAAATTTTTTAAAGGTTTTGTTTTAGGAGTTACAACTTAATTAAGCTTATTTGAGTTCAATGACAAGCAACCATGCAAATATGCAAAATTTTCAATGACAAGCAAACCTTGCTTTGTAACTTAAACAAATAAAGTTACAAGAAAGAAATAATAAATTATTCACTAAGCCAGTGCCTACTCTATTTGGGCTACGGAGTAACAGATTCATAAGATTAAACTTGATAACAAGAGTAAAACAATGAATTCACATTCCAAAAGTAACAAATATTCCCCATTCACATTACTGAAATTAACCTTCTGCTGAATTACACAATCAATTGAAACTTGCTTGTAAATAAACTGAATCAAATGAAGAACTTGAAGTAAAAAGCTTTCCAAATTAATCGCAAAAGAAACAAGTGATTGTAATGTTTACCAAATAGTCCTAGGCACATGCTGGTGAAAAGCAAAGACAATTACTAAATAGTAAATTACCATAAAGTGCTTATAACTTTTAACCCAACATGCTCGAGCACTAAGAAACAGAAACATGTAGTAGGTTGATTTCATTTGTTTACAAGCTGCTCCAAAATGACAAAAACACATCTTTAGTGGAACCAACAAAGCATTCATGGGTGCACAATATTTTTTGGCAATCCATTAAGTCAGATCAAAGGGCTGCAGCCTGCAGGAACAAGCATATTAAAAACATGCAACCACAGCATAGCAGCAAGGGGCAAAAACTATTTGCATTTAACATGATGGTAACAGATCAAGTTTTGGCAGTGGCAAACTGATCTGATCAGAGATGGAGAAAGATGTGCTTTGAGAATTGAACATAGCTCCTTTAGTGATCCGAGAAGCACCACAAATTTGCTGGGGGAATATAACATCGTATTCGCAACTCTAAATGAATGTACATGGAAGATGTCTCTTTGTGAGTGCTACATGCCATCTTACTTATGCTATATTTGCACATGTTACACTAATGTTACAGGAAGACTGTTACACTTTAGATTAATGTAACTCTATCTTGCCCGTTAACTGGAGGGATACGGTGGGACTTGTCAATATCAATTCATACAATTAGGACATTTGAAAATGCATATTATATATTGTACACTAATATGCGTACTTATCTAAGGTAAATATATCAAGGTACTCATTGCAAGCAAACCCTGTAGTCTACTTGTTGCCGCCTAAAACGCACTTCACCGCAGAAAAGTCTCCTAACCACTAGGTGTGTTCTTGAGGGGCAACTATAAGTTTAGAACCCACTGTCACCTCGATTCCTAACTCCTCAGTTTAGGCCCAACTCCCAAAGGTAAAGGGGGGTAGTCACTATTTACTAAATTTTTTAAAGGTTTTGTTTTAGGAGTTACAACTTAATTAAGCTTATTTGAGTTCAATGACAAGCAACCATGCAAATATGAAAAATTTTCAATGACAAGCAAACCTTGCTTCGTAACTTAAACAAATAAAGTCACAAGGAAGAAACAATAAATTATACACTAATCCAGTGCCTACTCTATTTGGGCTACGGAGTAACAGATTCATGAGATTAAACTTGATAACAAGAGAAAATGAATCAATTCACATTCCAAAAGTAACAAATATTCCCCATTCACATTACTGAAATGAACCTTCTACTGAATTACACAATCAATTGAAACTTGCCTGTAAATAAACCAATGTTGCACGACTCGGACTCAACAAAGACTCGGCTGGCAGTTGACTCGTCGACTCGGGAAAGACCCGGCACAAACTCGGCAAGACTTGACAAATAGGAAAAAATTCTAAAATATGGTAAATTTTAGGAGAAAAAAGAGGTTAATGTCATTTCCAATCCATGTAAGATGTTGTAATATAAAAATATATTAAAAAAGGAAAAAATAAAAAAATATATTTTTTAAGAGGGAACCTCCATGACAAAACATCCCCTTCACATAAGCACAGACTTGTATTTAAATGGCAAAGGACATGCCAATGGCATGACCACTTCCCCACCTTTTATTTGTACGTGTGTTCATATTAAGAACACTTGGAGGTGAGGTCGAACAACAAATTACCTCCCCCTTTAAAACTCAAAATCCATTGCATTTTCAAATTATACCTCTCCTTTGTAATTTTAAATCAACCTATCATCGCAACACACCAACGAGAAAGGAGCTATTGGGCCTTGGCCGTAGTATATCAGTGATAACTCGTGAGATGTGGCCGCAACATACTAATGAGAACTTCGTTTGTTTAGCGACTGAATTTGAAAAAAAAAAACCACAATATTTAGATTTAATTAATTAAAATGATTATCTAGAAGATGTAGTATATCGATTCCTTTAATAAAAAGAAAGTATCATAGCCAATTGTACTTGTTTGTTGTTGTTGTCGATAGAATGAAATAGACCATACATAATGAAATGCAAACACGAGTTAAATTTTCGTTGGTTGGCATCAATGCCTCATATATACAAAGTACGGGTAGCCAAATTATTTGCATCTTTTTCTTCATTACTGCCCTCTTTGACTTTATTTAAATGTCTTTAGTTGGTGTCAAGTAATCGTCGAACTTATTCTTTTGCATTCATATCAAATCCTAGTAAGAAGTCGAGATGCAAAATCAAATGAATTAGTGAAAGAGAAATGAACAGGAAGTTGGCCATGTGATAAGTGAAGAATATGCGTTCGCGGCTCCTATCAATGGCACTCGAAAGGATTGATATGTCTTCCGGAGAAATCTCTTGCTGTCGGAGAGGATTGAATGTCCTCCAGAGAAAATATTGATGTTGTTAGAAAAGTTTTCGTCATTAAATATTGGGTATCTAGTTGGTAACATAGCTCCGTACTAATAATTGAAGATGCGAAGCGCCCAACCTTTCAATTTTTTACCTAAGAGCGCGTGTTGTCTTTCAGAAAGACTCTGTCCGTTAAACGACATACCATTTTTTAAGTTTGTGGCAAAGACTTAGCAAAGACGTCTGTCGTGATATGTTTTGTGCTTGCCGAGTCAATGTCAAGTTCGCACCGAGTCCTTACGAGTATGTCGAGTTCGCGCGAGTGTGTCGATTCCATGCAAGTGTGTCGAGTCTGAGACGAGTCTTCAGGGATTACTCGTTCCGGAGGTTGACTCGCCCAGAGTCACGAGTACTCGCGAGTCTTGGGCGAGTAGTGCTTCATTGAAATAAACTGAATCAAATGAAGAACTTGAAGTAAAATGCTTTCGAAATTAAACGCAAAAGAGACAAACGATTGTAATGTTTTGCAAATGGTCCTGTAAAATTTAGTTAATTTTAGGTCTCACTTTAGCTAACTAATGTGTCTACCCCAAACACTTATCTCTTTCGATTTGAAGGAAACTGTTGGGTGCTCAACAAGAGAACACAAGGTTCCCTTCTTGCTCCACAAGTCAGCTCCAAAGATTGTCAGGTGCTCAACAAGAGGACACTAAGTGCCACGAGGCTCCCAGCAGCCTCTACCCCTCTAGCTCCATGGTTCAACATTTTTTTTCTCGGCTTCTATTAAGATAAAAGTTGAGTGCCTATTAATCTAGCCAACACAAATCCTTATCCTTTCTTATCACGCAGGATCGGACTAACTGGCAAGGGAAGTGAATACGGGGCATAGATTGGGCCAGGTTTTATTTAACCTTGAATAATAAATAAATAAAGAATCAAAGAACTTTAAACAAGACAAGCTAGCACAATATTGCAAGGATGGCAAAGCCACTTCACTTGCAAGGTGTGGGCACAATAAAAAATTTTAAGGAAGAAACAAACTAATTCTAGCCGCTCAAAACCACTTTCTGAATGGAAAGGGTGGGGCACAAACCGAATTTGATGAAACAAATTAAAGAAATGCAACTATTCCTAGCCCTTCTTCTTTAGCTTACAAGGGTGGGAGAACCCAACTTCCTTGCAAACAATGGATAGCATCTTTTAAGAAAATAAATGGTTAACCTAGCCACACAACTCTCTTCCTAAAGAAGAGATGGAGCAAGCAATAGAAAAATAAATACTGAAATTTAACCAAATTACAAATCCTAGCCGTTCTTCACTTGCATTGCAAGGGTGGGCAAGCCTAACCTTCTTTGCATGCAAGGGATGGCTCTAAAAAAGATGAAACTCAAATATCTTTGGAAATAAAATGAAGAACCAAGTTCAAAATACTCTCTTGAACTCGTTACAAATAAAGAATTTTGAGCACTCGAGAAATAGGAAAAAGTTAGAGAGAAGAAATTTGGCCCCTTTCTTGCAAAGGACTTGAGATGGCTACTTTTGGGTGCCCTTTGTAATTAGTTTTGGCCAAATTTGGGAAGCATATCACCTTGTAATGTCAAAAACCTGCAAAAAACAGCAAGAAACAAATGACAAAAAATTGCCCCAAAACCACTCTTGGGCACTATTAGTGTTAGTGTAAAAAAAGCATAAAATTTTCTGGAATTTTTTTACAATAAACCAGCTAAATATTAAAACTTGTAAATGAAATTTGAGACAAGATTTTGATATGAAATTGCAAGGAAAAACACAATGCAGAAATTAGACAGTTTTGAGAAGAAGATGTGTTCTTAGATCTTCCAAATGCTTGAAGATGTGGGGTATCCAACCAAGGAATTTCACACTCCAACTTAGACAACCTGCAACTTGAAAGATTTGCTTCACATAAACAAGAAAGGTGAGTTCCTAACAATGACTTGAAAAATCACACTATTCAACCAAAAAATGTATGAACTTTTCAAATGCAAGGAAGAAAACTCATAAAATATACTACATAAGTGCAATAGATCTCACCAAGCAAAATAGTTTGCTTCTTTGGCCTCAAATGGCATGTGCAAGCAATGGAAAATAAGAGCAAGCTATCCACAATGAGCAATACTCTAGATCTCCCCCAAATAACTTTTTTTATTATTCACAATAGTTGGAAATTACAAATTGGTTCTAAAAAATGAGAGCAAGAGAGCAAAAATAGCAAGAAAGATTGAGAAAGTAGAGGGATTGTAACCAAAATGAGGAGGAGAAGCCTCCTTAAATGGGAAAAGAGTGAAAGGAGACCCCATTTGCATGTTTGCCACTTCTCACACGAGTGAGAGAAGCGCCCATGGAGAGGGGGGCACACTTCCTAGAGAGGGCCACTTCAAACTTAAAAAACACTTGCATGGGGGTGGCCTTTTTGCCCCTAGTGACACCTTAGGAACATAATTTTACTTTAGGAAACCATATTTCCATCCTCTAAGTGACTTTAGGCACTTTCCAAAAATTTGTCATTCTAATTAATGGCCTGTTTTCCTGGTTTTTTGGACTGACTTAGAAAAACATGCCCAAAACCTTAGCAAACCTTACCCAAATGACTTCAAACTTGGCCCATGGGTCTAGGGGGTCTCATGCCATTGGTTTTGAGTACCAATACCCCTATTTATGGGCATTAGGTGCCACTTAACCCTCTTCACATTACCACTTTTTTATGCTGAGGGACATTTTTTAATTACAAAAAATTAAAAAATCCTATATAAAACCTAATGAAATTCTGCAAGACTTTTGATAATGTCAAGCATGGTAATATAGAACATTCCTAGGCCTTAATCACCCCTTAGAATCGATCATTAGAACGTCTTTCACCACTTTGGGGGTAATTTTGAGTGAAAATCTCAGATAATTAAAATCATTAAAAAAGAATTTTAATTATCCAAGGGAAAAAACACTCGATGAAAGGACTTCCCTAATGATAAAGTCGTAGGAAATCACTTTTAATAAAAACAACTCTCAGGCTAACATATCATTACAAAATCCCCCACAGGGGTGTGGAAATTTCATGGAGAAGAAGAAGAAGAGAAAGAGGCAAATTTGTCGTGTTGAGCCTTCTTGAGCTTGAAAAAACATTGCTAGGTACATCTTGATCATCTTGATGGTACACAGTACAAGTGCATGGTACATGGTTGGCTACCTAGTTGGTTAGGTGGTCAACACTAACTATTTAAGACTTAAGCATCTTTAGAAATGGACGTTTATTAAACCAGGCGAGATTATTTTGCTATATGGGAATCCCATTTGATGTGCAAGTTCGCTTGTTGATTAGTGGAAGTGAATCATGAGCAAGCTTGAATCATCTTGATCCTCCTCTTGCGAGGTAGGTTACAATCGTTTAAAATATTTTAGCAACAATGTTCAGACTCTCCTTTTCCTTCTCTAGCAGCCCACAAATGGTTGGAGCATATCGTCTGATGTTTTCTTCAAAGAAAGCAAGGGGAACAAAAGGAAACCCTTTGGTGGCTTAGGATGTACGCACATTACCATTGAATAAATGGGGTTTGGAACACCCTAACATAAGACCACAAGGGGTGGTGATTTCCTATGTTACCAGAAAGGAGAAATGGGAACAGCACAAGAAATGGAGTTTGGAGGTTTTGCATACAAGAAATGAGGAGAGAAAAGAATCAATACTGAACTTTGAAGATGAAGAAGAGTGGGAAGATCACCACGCCATACTCATTCCTTTGGTGCACCTCTTTTTTATTGCAAAGTTTTGAGGATTATATCATATGGTCAATAGGATCTAATGAGGCTCTATGTTAAGACCCTAAGCAGTTATGATAAACTATTGCAAGATTTTGACCAATATATCATAAGTTCAGTGGGATCCACTAAGGCTCGAGGTCAAGACCCTAGGCACTAGTGATAAATTATTGCAAGGTTCTGACCAAGGAATTAGAAGGTTATCAACAAAGCCGAGAGATCCGACTTCCCATTCCCTCTCGAAAACGAATTTGAAGGTTATCAACGATGCCTGGATCCAACTTGCCATTCCCACCCAAATAACTCTTTAATTAATGGATGCCAAAACGTTAGGTGATTAGACTTAAAATGAAGAACGAAAAAGACAGTCTTGTAAAGTGTTCAATTTCACAGTGCAAAGAATGCATCTGCCGTTAGTTTATTGTTCAAATGAATGACTGGAATATAGGGTTCCCTTCCTATGTTAGTGATGTCCCATAATTGACGAAAACATGAACTGAGTACTTATTGATCACATCAAAAGGAAGGTACTTTCCCATTCCAAACATTTGGAGTAATAGATCAGTACTTATTTGGTATTTACTCCATTAAGTCAATTGTGGAATGGAGAGGAGTCATCGCTAGCACCCAATAACAATTTATAATCATTTGTGCAGATCAGCATCTTCAATGCATTAGATACCCACTGCACAATGCAAACTCCATTTTTTCATGTTTGTAGCTATGAAAAAGCAAGAAACAGAGGATCGTTTCTCAACAAATTGTCTTAGTTTCACATCATGTCCCAAGAAATAGTTTTGGGCACTTGAAAACATAAATGGTATAGAAAATAACACTTTGAGTTCTGATCCATTTCTTTTGTCTTTTTCTGCCCATAAGAGAAGCCCTCATCACATTTCTAGTAACAAAGGTTATTGCTGGCAAATGAGTAGTCTGTAAATTAGAGAGGGACGTTCCTTGGAGATTTTTATTTCACATTGGATTTAGTTTTTTAGCATTGGATTTAGTAGCCTCAGCATATTGGGGGTGTTAGAGGTCACTTTTAGCTGTGTGACACAATTTGGCATGGTCGACCTTTTATGATTCTAGATTCTAACTCACTCACAAGGATGTGGGTTACTTGTCAAGTGGTTTTTGGTTTTCTTGCTTGGCAATTTGAGGGCCCCAAGGATGCTATGATTCAGCATCATCACCAATTTTATTCTCCTTGTCCTCCAATGGAGAGTTTGCCATTTCATCTAGCTTTGTTGGAAAAAGATTAGCAAGGAAAGACCTCTTCTTTTGGAAGGATTTGTGTAGTTACAATCACCAACAATGGCACACCTAATGTGCTCTCAATGGGGCCCAAGCGCTCACTAGTTGGAACAGTTTTGCTTTTAGAGCCCTCTATTACATGGCTCAGGTCTGCTATAGAGTGATTGCAGATGAAGGAATAGGAAGCCCCTTAACATCTATGTGACCAATGATCTTTATGATATGACAAGGCACATATCTAACATTGTCCCCTGCTCTAACAAAAGCAGGGGCAAGAGGCATCTTACGACAAAATGGTTGAGGAGGTACCAATGCATCTAGTAATCACAATCTTATTTTAGCACAAAGTTTGGGGGTAGTTTCTGCCACATGAAGGATAGGTTGTCAAGAGTATGTTTCAAAGCTATGTTACTAGATCCACCCTCTCCTTAGCTCTACATAGACCTATAATCGATATAGATACATCCCAAAGTGCAAGCGCTACAAAATGATACAAGTAATCTAGATTCAACCACTATTACATCCTCTCTACAAGCCTTATCACATCCAAGATCATCGAATGCATTCTTTAACACAATTAACACTCTAATAAAAATGCCTAAGTTCAAGGATTTAATAAAGGAGATGCCACAAACTAGATCAACCAGATGGAATGTTAATGGAGATTGCAAGAAAATGAGATTGTTAAATAACATTTATTATATGAATGAATGTTGCATATGAAATGCCCTCAAACACAACTAACAACTTAATTTCCAAGGCTTTATGCCCATCGAGACTTGAACTTAGGTCATTAAAATGGTGACACATCTCTGCCACATAATGACCTAAGGTCGAGATGTGTCACCATTTTAATGACCTAAGTTCAAGTCTCAAGTTATTTTCTTCACTTTATATGCATCTTCTACTAAGGATGGGGCTTTGCAATTCTTGCCTTACAACCCAGTCCCATCTAAGAGGCTCTTTCCACACAAAAGTAAGGACCAACGCTTTCAATCTCGCATACCATGGTCCTAAAGGTCTCCCCACACAAAGAGTCCCTTCTTTTCCAATTGTTTCAGTAGGAACCTCTCCATACAAGGGAGCTCAATGTTTTGAATCTTCCACGACCAGATAGCTACAAATAGCTATAATGTTGATTGATTCACAATCCCCACTTATGCTATATAATGTTTTGAATCCCTCTACCAACATTCTTCCTCTTCCATCTATTAGATGTAAACTAGGAACCTCTCATTATATTTCTTTTTTATTGATCCAAAATAATTTAATAAATTATATGGAGAATCTCACTATAATATTATTTTATTTAGAAATGCCAACATATACCAGTATCTTTGGCAACCAACAAGTAGAAGACCTTTGGTTACCTAAAATACATTTGCCAATAACTTTTAACTTTTCCAAAAGTTTCCAAGATATATAAGAATTAGAAATTAATACTACTAAAAACTATAAACAAGAATAGAACATTTTGATTTCCATGGTTCAAAAATTTGCAACGGAAATCCTATAAAAATCATATATTCTATCCTAAAATTTGAAATTCCTCAATGATCTACATTTGTAACATCGTCGATATACTAAAAGTGTCATGTGCCTAACAACAACATATTTATTAGGCATGAAACGTTCTGTCAATAAGCTCTTTTGTATGTAGGCTCTGTAGAAATTTTGAGAATTGGGCAATTAATGCAACACTATCATGAGATTTTCTGCATCTATTTCCTGTGAACTTTCATCCTTAGGGCTGATCTAAAATATTACATCAATAATATTTTACTTCCCTTCAACCCAATTTAACCCAGCAGCCCAAGAAAATAAATACCATGACTGTATCTCAATACCACAAAGTAACATCCCTTAGGGCAAACATTTCAAGGCATATAGCAGAATTGATTTCTCATATTACAGCAGAATATAACAGCGGCTAAACTGCTGTTTTATCTTCCACAGAGGTGTTAAATCAATCAACCAATACAGCTATATGTTATGTCAAATCAGCATAACAAGAAGTCATCAAGATAACATAAGCTGAAAATCATATCTGCAAGTACACAAAATTTGGACAGCAGAAAAACTTAATAATTAAAGGAAATTTGAGGTCTAAAATGAGCCTCCTAAGGAAAATAATAAAATAATAGTTAAAATAATAAAATAATATTTATTAATTTTGGAGGAAGAAAGAAAAAACTACTTTTTTTGTTGGTATTTTCAACATGTCTCACTGTTTTTGTACTCAAATTTCGAGCTGGAGGACTCGTTGGATGCGGAATTAAATTCTGCATCCAACGAGTGGGCATACCTGAAAAATCTTGATGATGTCATCATCACGTTTTTCCAAGTATTTCTGCTTTCTAGTGCAGCAAGGTCCATCAAAATATGTAGTGTGGGTACCTGTTGGATGCAGAATTTAATTAAATTCCGCATCCAATGAGTCTTCCCGCTCGAAATTTGAGTAAAAACACAGGGAGATAAGTTGAAAACACCACCAAAAAAATTGTTTTTTATGACAAATATGTCAAGTCAACCATTATGGTTGGACTCATTTTATTGAAATTCTATTGGTTCGTGAATTCCAACTCACAAGAATTTATTGTTGGCTCATTTTCTTATAAGGCCCATTTTAAAAGATGAAATACAAGTACATATCACAACTATATCCCAAAGCTGGTACAAGTCAAGCTCTCAAACCCTATCTAGGGAAATCATAGAAACCTCCTACGGCTTGGAGAATACCATGAGCTTTTGATCCTTAACAACCTCCCCGTCTTCCTTGAATCTCGCCTCTTTACTTGTTAACCTCACAGTGGCTATAAGAGTGTGGTGGATTACATCCTTTCTAGTCAAGACCTACTCCCCTTTTTTCATCACTTCTTGGTAACCCCCATCCCTTTGGTCGACCATGCTCTCCTCGCCTTCTCCCTTCAAACTAACTGTTGAAATATTGTAACTTCGAAGAATATTCTATCTGTATTTTATTGTTGTAATCTATTGAAGATGTTTTATTCCTTTGTCAGGATGTTATTATTGTATTTGGTCATCATAGAGTCATGAGGTAAAAGCTCTGTTTTAAGTCGGGTCAATAGAACCCCCCAGAATATAATATTATATTGTTTTGTGTCCTCCTAGGTAAGTCGGCCCAGTAAATTTGTTGGGCCCGACATAGTTAGGGAAAAAGTCAAGTGGAAGATAAAGTATAAATAGAAGTAGTATGCTCCTCATTTGGACACACACACTCACTTGTGTATTGCGCATAGGAGAGAGAGAGCAAGGAGAAGGAACACATGTTTGAGGTTTTGTCTTTGTACTTTTGATACATCTATAAAGAGGAAGTTTTGTTGGGTTTTCTTGCCCTAGAGGATTTCCCATGATAAATCTGTGTCTATCTTGTGATTGTGTTTCTTTCAATGATCATGTATATGCTATTGTTGTGAAATTGAATTGAATAGTAATGATATCTAGCTTAGCATATGGAATCTTAACACTAACACCCCCCACCCCGACTCCTCCTCCGAGCCCACCTCAGAACACTATCCTCTTTGTCGAGGGGGACCCTGATACCTTCACTTCTTCCTTTCACTAGATGCTCCCTTGTAAGTCTCAGTTTGCACCCCTAAAATCTGTCGTTTCCAATGTTGATTTTTGTACCTAGGAAAGTGTTCCCCTAGGTGACTATAGCCTTAGTCACTTAAAAGGGGAAAATTAAAGTGACCCTTGCATTAAATGACTTGAGATGAGCATTTAATTAGACTTTAGAGAATAAAATCACTTTTTGGAAAATTTAAGCGAGATGAGTGAATTTTATTTTTAAATGAGATTTATGAGCATTTAATCTCATCCACTCATCTCATCTAATCTCCACCGTTGGATTAGATGAACCCTAGGGTTCTCACCAAAAAGGCAAGGAAAGGCCATTTCACTCACATTTGCAGATTGAAGTGAGGAGAGGAGAGAAGAGAGAGGAGGCACAAATTTCGAGGCAACTGAGTTTTTCCAGGCAGCAAGAAAATCGAGGTGAGAGTTTTTTGTTCAACATGCATCCCGAGGTGACCGTACAACATAGTTTTGAGGGCACAGTTTTCGAGGCAGGTCTGAGGACGAATCCCGAGAAGGTAGGCACAGATTTTGAGGTCGTACTTTGTACAGATTGTATCTTTTGCATAGAAATCGAGGAGAAATTTCTGCACATATTTCGAGGTTGTGAGCACAAAAATCGAGGGACTTTTTGGCTTAGATTTCGAGGCTCAGTTTTGGCACAGAAATCGAGGCATTTTGGCACAGAAATCGAGAAAGTCTGGGTGCATTTAATGCAGTAGAGATATGTTGTATTTGTTGTTCCATTTTACTGAAGAAATAAAAATACTCTCTCCTAACAGGTTTTTCCTCTTGTGGGTTTTTCCTAGGCATGTTGCCAAAAATTACTGTGTCTAAAAATTTCATGGTGTGCATTTATTTCATTTTCTGTCATTGAAGTTGAGTTATAGCAGTGTTTATATCCGTCTAAAATTTTATGTTATTTCCAGCCTTGAGCATTTCTGGGTTGGGCATTAAACTGAGATAATTTTTTACATTTAAATCAGTGGCTGAAACTTAGAAAAACTTGCAACCAAGTACACATGTCTTTCATCCACCATCTGGGAGGCTGCCCTTAATACTTACCCCCACTCCACTTGATCCACCTCCCCCACCCAAAAACCTGGGTCTTGTCCCATGAATCAATGGTACGATGAAAACTGCAAGTACATCCACACCAACTTCGACATGTCTTCACTCATGGTCACCCCTTCTAGCTTGATTATAAAGCTTCCTATTGTCATCTCCTCCACCACAAGAAATGCATCTTCATGTCTAGTAGGAAACAGGAGCTGGGTATTTTCCCTTATCCAATCACCAAAAAAAATATGGCATACCATCTTCCCTTGCCACTCCCATCCCTGGCTTGATCTTGATCCAAAATCTCCATTTTCACACACCTCCTCCCTCTATGATATAGCGGGGCAGCCCCTTATCCAAGTTACCTCCCTCGCTCCCCACCCCCCTCCCCTCTTTCTACTTATACACTTCCGATGATATCTAGGAGGTTGTCTAGGCAATGAGTTCCAACAAAGCAACAAATGAGGAGGGGCTCCAGGTTGAACTCTTCAAGCATGCCCTCTAAACACCAGATTGTCACATGGTAGATTTGTTTAACCATGTGGTTTGTACAAGATTTCCAAACCTTGGTCGCATCATATTATTCACCCAATCCACAAATCGAAGCCTAGTACAGATACAAATAACTACAGAATGATCATGGTTGGACACACTTTCTCAAAACTATATGCTGCAATCCTGCATGTGCAACTCTTCGGTGCGCTTGAGCATAGACATCTCAGAGCTAGAGGATAGGCTAGATTATTCATCTCACGAGATACATTTAATTTTGGTTTAATGTGATTTTGTATCATCTCGTCAAGGACTCAAGGCCTATGACTCGAGAATCAGGATAGATATCATATTTCAATATCAATGCATGATATACCACTTGACATGATCTTAAACATCTTATATATCAATTTTATTTTCATATTTATGTAGTAATGTGTTTTCTTAATGTTTTCGTTGCCTTGGATGCTTTAAAAAAAATGATTCTTTTGTATTTTTTAAGTTTCCTAATAATTCCTAATATTTTCCCCAATATTGTTGATAAGTTAGATTCCATACCCTCAACGATAAATTTGCCAATAAGATAAATGTAACATTGGTAAATATTAACTAGCCTACAAATATTCAACTTGTACACTCAATAATAATTACAATATTCTAGGATCTAACCTACATAACCTAGCCTTATGGTAATAAGTATGAGACCAATTAGAAGAATGAAGATTGTGCACATACTAACGGAGAACCTTGTCTACCCAAAATTGAATCAATCAACAAGTTAACATATCACAAATCTAAATATGAGTTGGAGCCAATGTTCCACGGGGACGCGTCCCCTAGGGTGGGGAACATGCCCCCTTGCTCCCCCACGATTTTGGAACACGTAAACTCCTGGGAAAATGTTTCCCCACGTCCCCCTTTTCAAGGAAACTCGTGGAAACGTGTTTCCCCACGTTTCCCCAAGTGCGGAACGTGTTTCCCCTTGTCGGGGGGCTTCTAGCCCCCCGGCCCCCCCTTCTTGGGAAAACGAGGCATTTTGGCAACAATATCCATCCCTACCAATGCTTCAAGGGAAAAGTATTTTAAAGGGGAAGAGCCTTTAATGAACATAAGTTCATTATGTAGATTGGGTTATGTGGGCTAGAATAATGTAATTAAGGGGGGGCTTCTAGGCGTCCCCTCGTCCTCCCCAAATTTTCATCTTTCACAATAAAAATAAATGCAAATTAAAATATAAAAAAAAAAGTGTTTAAAAATTAAAACATAATTAAACGAAAATTAAATTAAACCCTAGACTAACCTAAGAGTTTAAGACCTTCCTAAACGCTATCCTCTCACAATTTCATTTCATAATCATATTGCAACTAAACTTGGAGCAGTCGTCACTATTCTAACTTCTAACTTCTTTGTGTCCATTGTTCGTTATCTATTTGACTATTTCAGACTTCAGCATTTGTTGCATTATCATTTACAAATTTGAAATTTAAATTTAGATATACATTGCATAATGATAATTATGATATTTAGTTTTCAGTTTTTGCATGGGTATAGTAAGATAGTTCAGTATCATTTACAAATTTGAAATTTGATATGCTAATAACTAATAGTTGTACACCCCATAATGATGAATTTAGTTTTTCGTTTTACTTTTTACATGGTAATAGTTACTGTTGGGATTTATCATTTTTATATTTTAAATTAATTTTTATGACTCCAACATCCCCCTGTTTCCCCGAAATTTCCCTAAAATTTTAAGTAGCTTCCACACGTCCCCCTTGTGTGTTTCCCGGCTCCCACGCTCCCTCGCCTCGAAAACTCTGTGGAACATTGGTTGGAGCAAGGAGATGGGTATCTGTACACTTGTAGCCATATAAACAACTACTACTCAAACAAAAGGGAACAACAAGTTGACATCAAAATTCTATGGACCCAACCAAATCAAGAGGAAAACAATAGTGCATATACCTAGGATCTAACTAGCATAAGTCATATCCATAACACATTGCATGTACCATGCTTGAAGAAGAAGCTACAAAATCACAAGCAAACACAGATAGAACTACCTAAATTGGACAAAGAGAGCAAGCTTATTCTAGAACAAAATGGTACTGGCAACTCACAACAAAGCTTTGTGATCCCAAACAATGGTTGACTACCTCATCAAATCGAAGAGTTTACATGATAAAGATCCTTCTTGGGAAAACGAGGCATTTTGGCAACAATATCCATCCCTACCAATGCTTCAAGGGAAAAGTATTTAAAGGGGAAGAGCCTTTAATGAACATAAGTTCATTATGTAGATTGGGTTATGTGGGCTAGAATAATGTAATTAAGATTAAATGTACAAGTCAACTATAGGTAGGCTAGTTGGCATGGATTGTGTATTATAAACATGTGTTGTACTCTTTTTCATCCATTCTTCTCTTGTTTTATCTGTATCTTTATTTGAATGTTCCTCTCTAAAATATCTATTATTGCACATAATCTAGATGTTCAAGTCGTAGATTTACAGTGACAACTTTAGAAAACTGTAAATTCATAATCCAACCAAGTAACACACTACAAGTTAATAACATCACTAATCAAGAGTAGATTGTACCAATACAAGAGAGAGAGAGAGAGAAACCATGAACAAGAGAGATGTAGTGCCCATAGGTTAAGGAATCATGCATGTAGGCTGAAGAATCAATCAGAAGACGAATCAATCTGATGTTACAAATGAGGCATGAGTTGTGTAATTATACACAGCTCGTGGGGTGGGGCATCGCCCTCCATGAAGCAGTTATGGGCCCACACAAATGCTTAGGCTAACCTTGGTCACCTAAAGTAATGTAAAATAATGTTGACTATCTTAAGACATAATGTAATGATAAAACTAATGAGGACACATAGCCATAAATGACCATAAATAAGGGTTACAATCATTTCGACACACTCGTGTAATTTGATCATGGGGACATGAAGAAGGACGATCAAGTACAAAAGGAGTGGGCATACCCAACCCATTAAAATGATAGTCATAGCTAAAATTAGTGTTGCAGATATCTTCTATATTTCTCAATATTTTTTATTATTCCCAGATTTTTTAAGTTACCAATTTGTCTAATATTTTTTGGGTTATTTAGGACCAAGTTTATTCTTGCAAATATTTTCGAATAATCTCTGGTATTTTCCTTGATATTTCCAATAAGCTTCTTTATGGACCATTGGCAATATATTCTCCTAAAGAATACTTGCAACATCAAGTTAAATAATATAGAGTGGTTTTGTAATGACCTAACTCAATACAAATATCCAACCACCATTGATATAGAATTGCTCAACTACTAAAGAAATGACAACATTGAACTACTCATCATGTAAGGGATTATGATGTTGATATGTCCATCTAATAAAGATGTGTTGTAAAGTGGCATAAATACAAGAAAGAGGAGATATCAAAGTGAGTGAGCATACCCAACTCAATTAAAAGTCAATCATAGTTGAAGAAACAAAACGTCGATTTGTGATGACCCAACTCAATATAAAAGTGGAAGGGTTTATGAAAGACATGCATCATCAACATAAAACTACTCAACTCCTAAAGAAATGCCACCATTGAATTATTCATTGTCTAGAACATGATCTTGATCTTCCCATTTGATAAGAAGGTGTTGTAAAGAGGCATAAAACAAGAGAGAGAATATATTAAAGTGTGTGGGCATACCCAACTCAATGAAGAGTTAGCCACGACTAAAGTAAGAGAAAGTTGGTTTGTAATGATCCAAATCATTATCAAAGTGGACTAAATAATCTGCTAGAAATTGTTGCCACCAATTTGGTCATCATTTGGAAGACTACACTAAGTAGCCTATTCGAAGAAAAAAGTGTTGGAACCCCCGACCCCCCTGCATCAACCCACATCACACGTGTGAACTTTGTGTCAGTTGTACGACCACTTACATCAATTGTGTGGCTACTTGCATCAGTGGTACAACTATCCTACGTCACTGCACAAATCAATTCCTTCGTGATTCAACCCTCTCTCCAGAATTTCTCCCCCACTGCAAATCCCTTCACTCTTCTGTTCAACCATTGGGTCTCACTCTTCTCTTCAGAATGTCTCTCTGAAATGATCATGCAATCTTATGTGTCTTTCTCCTCTCATTAAGCTTTCTTTTATAGCTTCTCAATGACCAAAACCCTAACCCCCAATCTCCTAAGTGATGGATGGCCAAGATTAGATCATGAACCTCACTTAAGATCAACAATTATGACTTAATCTTAAGTTCACTTTTACTCATTAGCCAACATTTAATTAATTAATGTGCATTTCCTTAGTTAGACTTAGGGAAAAAGATATTAAAGTCACTTACTCTCTCAAGCAAGTACGTAGAGAAGTAAATTGAACAACTCTTGCATGCTAGACACAGCCTATGCAGAAGCACCTATCCAAAATACAAACATCAACACTCCCTCCTAGCGAGGAAGGTGTTTTGCACCAGTCCCAGCTTATCCCTGAAGTACACAACTTTTCCCATCATCAAAAGCTTTGGTGAGAATATCTACAACCTGCTCATCTGTGGAAATAAACTGAAGCTTCACAACTCCCCTCTGAACTCTATCCTTGATGAAGTGATATCTAATCTTTATGTGTTTTGACCTGTCATGAAACACTGGATTCTCTAAGAGTTTTCTGTAACTCTGACTGTCACAGTGGATCACTGTAAGATCCAACTCCAAACAAAATAACCCTATGAGCATCTTGCGAAGCCAACTGGCTTAACAACTAGCCAAAGTCGCTACCATATACTGGGCTTCTATTGAACTAAGTGCCACTAATGTCTACTTCCTGCTAAACCATGAAATCACTCTTGCTCCCAAGTTAAAGCAACACCTTGAGGTTCTTTTCTTATCAATTGCACTCCTTACCCAATCTGAGTCTGTATAGCCCTGTGACTACACCCCATCACTCTTAACATACCTCAGTCCATACTCCACTCTGCCTCATAGATAATTGAGCACATGCTTCGCTGCAACCCAATGTACCATTCTCGGCTCCACCATAAACTAGCTCAGCTTATTCACAGCAAAGCATATATCTAGTCTAATGTTGACCAGATACATCATTGAACCAATCAACCTCCTATATAATGTAGGATCCACCAACTCTGACTCGGAAGCATCCAACTTCTTTAGATTGGTGATCAGAGGTGGAGACATAGGCCAAAAATCCTCCATCCTGAATCTCCTCATAATAACAACTACATATTTTCCTTATCCCAAGAAAATTTGCCCTGTTTGTTGCCACACCTCCAATCCTAAAAATTAGTGCATCAAATCGATGTCCATCTCGAACATCAAAGCTAGATCCCTCTTGCACATCTCAATGAGCTTCTTTCACTCGATAAGAAACAAGCCATCTACATAAAGTACCATGAGGAGTGGATCATCACCAAGTGTAAAATACTAGTTGGGATCTATTGCACACTTAATGAAGCCCATAGCCAACCATAGTAGTAAGATTAGAGTACGAATCCGAATATGATTCAGATATGATACGAAAAAAATATGTACGAAAAAAAAAGTACAGATAAAATACGCAGTGTTCCACAGGGACGCGTCCCCTAGGGTGGGGAAGACACCCCCTCGCTCCCCCACGCTTCCAGGATGGGGAAACTCCTGGGGATACGTTTCCCCACGTTTCCCCAAGTGTTGAACGTGTTCCCCCCTGGGGGGGGTTCTAGGCGTTCCCTCGTCCCCCCCCATATTTTCATCATTCACAATAAAAATAAATGCAAATTAAAATATTAAAAAAATGTTTAAAAATTAAATTAAATCCTAGACTAACCTAAGAGTCTAAGACCTTCCTAAATGCTATCCTCTCACGATTTCATTTCATAATCATATTGCAACTAAACTTGGAGCAGTTGTCATTGCTCTAAGTTCTAACTTCTCTGTGTTCATTGTTCGGTATCTATTTGACTATTTCAGACTTTAGCATTTGTTGCATTATCTTTTACAAATCTGAAATTTGAATTTAGATATACATTGCATAATGATAATTAGGATTATTAATTTTTAGTTTTTACATGGGTATAGTAACATAGTTCAGTATCATTTACAAATTTGAAATTTGATATGGTAATAACTAATAGATGTGCACCCCATAATGATGAATTTAGTTTTTTGTTTACCTTTTACATGGTAATAGTTACTAATGGGATTTATCATTTTTATATTTTAAATTAATTTTTATGACTCCGACGTCCCCCTGTTTCCTCGAAATTTCCCTAAAATTTGGGGTAGCTTCCACAAGTCCCCCTTGTGCGTTTCCACGCTCTCCCGCCCTAGAAACTCCGTGGAACATTGAAAATACAGGAGTCATCTTATGAATAAAAAAGCATCCAATTTTAATTTTAAAAAAATATAAGATTAGACATAAATTGTTCCAAATTGTAACATATCATTCATTATTCATTGAAAACATCATGAAACATATCTCAAATTTGAAACATTTTTTATTACATTCTTTATTTTTTTATAAATATTTCTATTGAGGAACCTTATGATTTTAATGGTTGAGAAGCCATTATAATTAATTGTCTCTTATAAGCAAAAAATAAAAAGTAAAGAAAAGAGTATTAGAATTTAGAATTTTCACTATTCTCAAGTATTTACTGTTATATTGTTAATTTTTCTAAAAACTATATTTTTATAAATAAGCATATAAATGCTGTTTTAGAAAATTACGAATACAGCTTAAACTTGAGTCTCGGCTTTTAAATAAAATTCTGAATAGTGTTGGAAGTGGGCCTTAACTCTTTAACATTTAAGATTAATATAGCTTAAACTTGAGTCAGCTTTTAAATAAAATTCTGAATAGTGTTGGAAGTGGGCCTTAACTCTTAAACTGTTATGATTAAGTTATTCAACTTTGTAAACAGTAAAACCATAAAAGTAAAACTTCAAATGATAAATCACATACAAAAGGACGTGAAAGTAAAACTTAAAATAAGAAACTACATAAAAAGGACAGTAAAATTAATTGCAGAAGTTAACCAAAAGTTGCAGACACAAGTAGTAGTATTCAGTTTTAACATTTTACTGTTCTATAGGGGCAGCATGTAAAGACTAATGAGATCATAGTAGAAAATTGTTAATTTTGTACCTAGGAAAGTGCTCCCCTAGGTGACTTTAGCCTTAGTCACTTAGAGAGGGGAAATAAAGTGACCCTTGCATTAAATGACTTAAGTGGAGCATATAATTTGACTTTAGAGTGTAAAGTCACTTTTTGATAGATTTAAGTGAGTGAGTGAATTTAACTTTTATGAGAATTAAATGGAGCATTTATTCTCATCCTTAGATCTAATCTAATCTCAGCCATTGGATTAGATGTCTCTTCACCTACCTAGGGTTTAGACAAAAAAGCAAGGGAAAAGCTTCATTCATTCATTCTTGAGATGAGAAGAGAGAAGAATTGAAGAGAGGCACCATTTTTCTGAACAGTTTGTTGGGCACGAACTTCGAGGCACCTTCCAAGCACGATTTTCAAGGAAAGCTTGCAGACCGTACAACGTGAGATTGGGCACAGAATTCGAGGAGAGTACCGGCTGCATTTATTGCTGGCTCAAAAATCAATAAAGTACGGATTCCGTATTGTATGGATTTGGGCACGGTTTCCAAGGAAAATCAAGCACTGATATCGAGGAAGATCTCTGGCACATTTCCCGAGACAACAAATAGTTTTTTGTTGCACAGTTTTCGAGGTTGTACGGTTGCATTTAATGCAGTCCGTATAGTACAGTCTGTGACTATTTTGGCACAGTTTTCGAGGGCTGCATTTAATGCTTTCTGGCACAGAAATAAAGGACTGTTAGTAGCTGTCATTTCTGCACATTTTTCGAGAAGAAATTTGCACAGAAAACGAGGAAGCATTTGCAAAGAAAACGAGGCAGCCTGCCAGGTGATTTGCGTTGGTTGAGATAAGTTGTATTTTGACTGTAAAACACTGTCTGAATTTTTTCTTGAAGAAATAATAAACTCTCTCTCTCTCTGACTGGTTTTCCCCCTTGTGGGTTTTTCCAAGGCCATTGGCCAAAAATTTCTGAGTACTGTGTGTTGAATGGGATGCACATTATTTATTTTTTGTCAGTAAAAGATTGAAGTTATAGCAGTGTTTTAAATCTGAAAATTAATGTTTATTTCCAGCATTTAAATTTCTGGGTTTGCAAATAATTGAGACAAATTCTTACTTATAACCGGAGGCTGAAAACTTGCAAAAAACTACAAAAAATAGAAATTAGAAACATGATAAACATTTCAAATATTTTTTAATGTTTTTTTAAATGAGTGTTTTTATAAATAAATAAGTTGGCCATAATTTTTACAAATTGTAACATATTCGTACTATGCCAAATATTCCTTGTATTTTAAACATGGTGTGAAGTTATGTATATTAAGTGTCAATACAACTGAATCTTGCTACAATGTAGCGAACAAATACCCATCAAACCTTGAGTACCCTACCCTCGGTGCTTGCTTGAGTCTGCATAATGCTTTCTTCAACCTGCACACATGAGAATATCTCCCATGCACCTCAAAGCCTTGAGGCTGCTCAATGTACACCTCTTCCTCAATCACTCGTTGAGGAAGGCCTTCTTCACATCCATCTAATGTATCCTCCACCCTATCTCTGATGCAATAGATATAACAATACTAATATAAGTATACCTAGCTACTAAAGCGAAAGTCTCCTCATAGTCTACTTTCTCCTTATGGGAGAATCCTTCAGTCACAAACTGTAGGAATATTGGACAATACTGAGAGCGGGGGGTGAATCAATATTGATAATTTTTAACAATTAAAACCACTTTTAATTTATTTATTAACACACATGATCAACAAAATACACAGAACACAAATTTATCATGGAAGCCCAATTGGGAAAACCATCAATACTTCCTATTACTGCACAATTATATTTACAAATAGTTTATGCCTACTACTACATAGTACAGACCACTGTTTTAAAACTCGAACTCGGACTCGGAATCCGTTAAGGGTCAACTCGGACTCGGTAATGAATCGGTAATGACTCGGCCGATTTGAATTTAATGACTCGGATTACTCAAAAAATACATAAAATATTAAATTTTAAAGAAAAACAATATTTTAAAGATTTTAATCCATGCTTGCAAAGAATTAGAGACAAAATATCCAACGTCTACTCATGCATATGCCATAGAAGTGTGGATATATCAAAATGGCATCGAGTGTACTGTGCAATACATATCTAGAACAAAAAACATAATCAATGAGGCCTAAATGGCTTGTAGAGTCCAAAAAACAACATGCTATGATGCCACTACATCATATGTCAATGATCATACATCTCTTTTTGTTTAGCCTTCTCCTCTTCAAATTCATCAAACTGTTGTTGCAACTCCAACCTAATCTCACCAATAAACTCTAAATCAACTTCCCATGGGGCAATATTTCCTCTAACAGCAGCCAACTGTTGTTTAAATCTATTAATGTCGCCTCCTTTAATCCATGTCTTACAACACTTGCAATACATTTTCCCTTCAATGACATCAGCATGGATCCATGCCTGATCTTTTCCTTTTGGGGCCAATCTAGAATCTAAATGCAAAGCAAATCTAAACATGCAAAAACAAAAGAAAAAAATCTTATTATTTTGGCAGCAAACAATAGAAAACATGACTGATATTTGTCAATTTAATGAGAAAAAAAGAAACAATGGCTAGCTGGAAGCTAACATACATCTAGGTAACAGAAAATCGGTCTCCAACAGTCCAACTCCTCCAATCATGTTGATTGTTCTTCATTGTTGGACGCTCCTCCAAGCCTCCATGAATCCAAACAACAATAATGCCAAATGCTCACAAACATCTTACAGCAGAAGTGTGAGCCAAATAGAGGGGCAAGGGGTCATCTTATGGCCTCAGGTTATGGTTAGAATAAGAAAAATCTTAAAAATAAAAAATAAACATGTTATTTTGGAGTCTACATTCTTGTGGGTGTCTGCCACAACTGACTCCGCTGACTCGGGTTGCAACTCGGTCAACTCGGCCGACTCAGCCAACTCAGACCCTAACTCGGCCAACTCAGACCCAACTCAGCCGACTAAGTAAAAATCGGCCACCTGAGCTGAGTTGCAGGCCGAGTCAGCTCGGCCGGGGGTCAACTCGGCCAACTCGGACTCAGACTCGGCTGGTTTTTAAAACACTGGTACAGACAAGGATGGTACTACACCCTATTTATCAACAATTACTGGAAGGAGGCTACGACCCCCTGGTTTAATCAGCTACTACTAAAAGGATGCTACGACACCCTATTTACCAGCTACCATTGGAAGGAGGCTACAACCCCTTGTAGGCTTGTAGCCTACCCTAGCACCACCCTACCACCCTAATATGTTTTTATCAGATTTCGAAATCTTCTTATGTCTTCAATTTTGTCATTGTTTACTCATCACTTCCTTGGTCTCTGCTTTCTGTTGTTGCTACGTAGATCTAGACTACAGCGACATCTTTCCTAAACTTGAAATCCTGCATATAAATACCTTTAACATCATGCATCTATCTTTACAAACGAATCTCTTCGTTCTGGGTTGCGCCCTTTCAATCTGGAGTCGTGCCTATTTATCAAACACATCGTGCCTCTTCATCAAACGTGTTTCCTTACTTCTCTGTTTAATTAATTCTTCTTATGTTTTAGATAATACAGTAACGTCCCTTCTTATAACTCCTTTTATGATTAATAAACCCTGCTTAATATTCTTCATCTAATAATCACATATCTTCATTATGATTCTTCAAAAAGTTCCTTCCGCAATTGCCTTTCTGTAGCTATCTTTTTGCAAAACAAATCCTTCCGCAACTATCTTTCCACAACAGTCTTTCCACTTCAGCAATTACCTTTTTGCAAACTCCTTCCGCAATTGCTGGTTGCAGATTGCGAGAATGCCTTTTAACTTTTTCGAAACATGCTTCCACAAATTCCTTCCCCAATTGCGGATTGCGGGTGTGCATTTCCAAATTCTTAGAAATGACTTCCACAAATCTCTTCTGCAATTGTGGATTGCAGGTGTGCATTTCCCAAATTTAAAAAACTGACTTTCGCTATTTTGCAGTTGCAACGTCCTTTCTGCATTCGGGTTGTGGATTGCGGGTTGTGAATTGCGGATCTGTTTTTTATAAATTTACAAAAGAAATGACTTCCGCAATAGTCTTTCCCGCAACTTTAACAAGCTTGCACCTTGGTATTGCGGAGACTAATCTAGACCATTGATCTTTCTCTCCCTTATGATCTGGGCCGTCCAAATATTCACTTCATAGAAACTTAGCGTTATAATGCTTCCGACTCTGCTTAGCCAATTGTGTTATTTTGGCTCAATCTTTTTGGACTATTTCATCAATGTTATCTTATGTTGACAACAATGCCAATTTAATCAACAATCTCCCCCTTTAGCATTGATGGCATGCCACAACATTTTCTCTTTTAGACAATTTTTCTCCCCCTTTGACAACAATGACAAATTTCTTTCTAACAACTCCCCCTGTCAACATATCTCCCCCTGACAGATGCCCTTTCTCCTTTTTATTTATTGTAAGGAGATTACTCCCAACTTATGTCTAAGATGCTCAAATGTTTCTTTGGTTAGTGGCTTAGTGAAAATATCAGCCACCTGTTCTTTTGTATCTACATATTCCAATTTGACAACCTTTTGTGACACTTGGTCTCTTAGAAAGTGATATTTTATTGGAATGTGCTTTGTCGTGGAGTGCATGACAAGATTTTTAGATATGTTTATGACACTAGTATTGTCACAATTTATCACTATTGGGTTCCCATAATTTATAAGCAAGTCTTCCAAAGTCTACTTCATCCAAGTGACTTGAGTGCAACATGATGTAGCAGCAATATATTCAACTTCTGTTGTAGATAGTACAATTGAGGTTTGTTTCTTGCTTAACCATGATACCAAGCAATTTTCCAAGAAGAATGTTGCTCCACTGGTACTCTTTCAGTCATCAACACTTCCTGCCTAATCTACATCAGTGAATGCTTTTAAAGTGAAATCTTTAATTTTTGGATACCATAAAAACCATACTCCATAGTACCTTTCAAATATCTGAAAATCATGTTTATTGTTGTCACGTGTTTCTTTGGGGGTGGATTGGAATCTAGCAACCAATCCTACAACTTGAATCACATTTGGTCTTGTAATTGTCACATATATCAGGCTGCCTATCATAGATCTATACATGGTATGATCCACTTCTAATGACTCATCATTCTTGCTTAACTTGCAACCAGCGATCATAGGAGTACTAACAAGCTTGGAGTCTTCCATCTTAAACTTTTTAAGCATATCTTTGATGTACTTGGTTTGAGAAATGAAGATGCCTTTGTCCGATTGAGAAACTTGTAATCCCAGGAAGAATGTTAGTTCACCCAACATTGACATTTCACATTCCTTCATTTCAAAAGCAAAGTTTACACTTAGTACTTGTAGATTGCTTCCAAATATGACATCATCCACATAAACAACAATAATGATCATAATCTTATCTTCAATCTTTATGTAGAGATTACTATCAATGGCTCCTCTTTTATATCCTTGTTGCTTCAAGTAGTTATCTAGCCTTGAAAACCATGCTCTTGGCGGTTGCTTGAGACCATTGAGTTCCTTTTTTAGTTTGCAAACATAGTCTCCATTTTCTGACAAGAGGAAACCTTCAGGTTGTTCAATGTAGACTTCCTCTTCTAGTTTCCCATTCAAATATGCAAACTTGACATCCATTTGATATACTTTGAAGTTTTTATAACATGAAAATGCCAAAAACATTCTAATTGCTTCAAGTCTTGCTACAAGTGCAAAGGTTTCTTGAAAGTCAATACCCTCCACTTGAGCGTATCCTTTACACACTAATCTTGCTTTGTTTCTTATCACTTAGCCATCTTCATTGAACTTGTTTTTGAAGACCCACTTGGTTCCTACAATATTCTTATTTGCAGGTCTTGGAACTAGTTCTCAACTTTGGTTCTTCTCAAATTGATCCAACTCTTCATTCATTGCTTTGATCCAATCATCATCTTTGTTGGCTTCCACAAAGTTCTTAGGTTCCACCACTGATACTAAGGCTTGTTCATTAAACAGTAGTTTTCTTCTTGTACTAACTCTAGCATCTTTGTCACCTATGATTTGTGTCTCGGTGTGATTTTTCTTAACCCACCTAGATGGTGTCTTTGTGTCTGATCTTGGAGAGTCTTCATTCTCATTTTCATGTGATTCTTCTTTCTCTACTTTTTCTTTTTCTTCTTCTTCTTCTTCATAAACTCCTTCATCCTTTTGTAAGTCTTCATCTTCATCTTAGCTTTTTATTCTTCTTGGTTTTATGTCATCCACTCTTACATTTGCACTTTCTATGATTTTGTGTAGCCTTTGATTGTAACATCTATTGAATTTTAGCATTAGCATGAATTCTTTAAAATTTTGCAGACTGTAAGATAACAAAAGGCAATTGCAGTAAAAACATCAACAACATCACACACATTGAACACAGTAATTTTTTACGGGGAAACCTTTAAAGGACAAAAACCCCAAAAGCATTAGTAATTCATCTCTCAAATGAGATGACTTGAGTTCTTCAGAAAAATTCTCAAACCCTAATAGGTATGAACCATAGATCAAAATCCACAGAAGTGTATTTTATACAAAAAATCAAATTAGGGATTTTTGCCCTAATTCTTCCAACTGCCTGAAATTGTTTCTGCCTGCCCGAATCTACCCAAAATGAGACTGAGGTTGCCCGAGATCTCTGTCTGCCTAGCCATGAATTCTGTCAGCCTGCCCGAGCCTACCTATGATCCCTGTTGGCCTGCTCAAGGCTGCTCTCTGCCTGCAAAATCTTTCTGTTGCCTGCCCAGACCTGCCTTCTTCCTTCCCGGACATCCCTACTACCTGCCCGGATGTTGTTGTTGCTGCCCGGACCTTATTGCAGCCTACCCAGAGTTTGTGCAGAGCTGCCCGAGCCCCTACTTGTGCTGCTCGAGATCAAGTTGAGAGAGAGAAGATGGGAGAGGATTGTCTGAATCCCTGTTGAAGCTGCCTGAGGGTGTTGGTGAGGGACTAAGCCCAAAAAAAGGTTGTCTGTGTGAGGAAGGGTTGCCCAGAAGTGTTTGCAACTTGCCTAGGGTGAATTGTTGCTACCCGTGATAGATCTGGAGTTGCCCGTGAGGAATCAGAGGGTTGTCGTGAGGAGGGTGATATCTAAGGTTAAACCCTAGTTAGTGAAACCCATGAGGAATAAGAATGTTGTTGTAAGGGATCAACATGAAACCCTAGCTTAGGGTTTGCTGTAACAAGTGTGGATGCCCTAGCTAGAATCCCACATGCTAGGGCATAACCACAAAATTTTCCTTCTCAATACCAGCAAAATCCTCCTTGAGTAGTTGTAAGATCATGAGCAAGCGTGTGTGTCAAAATGCAATGGATTGATCTTCTTTTATATCCATTGAATCACCTATAAGTGGACCAAAACTCAAAAGAACGAAATAATATTCTTTTATTCTTATATCTTTTTTACTTTTACCTTTAGTGGTACTAAAGGTCTTTTTGCACTTTCACTTTAACTCCTTAGTGGTTTAAGGGTCCTTATGTATTTTTTACTTTTACCTTTAGCCTTCTTCAAGTGCCCTATGGTCCAAAGGTCCTTATGTATTTTTTACTTTTACCTTTAGCCTTCTTCAAGTGCCCCGTGGTCCAAAGGTCCTTATGTGTTTTTTGACTTTTACCTTTAGCCAGCTTCAAGTGCCCAATGGTCCATGCAATTGGTCATAGGGATCCTTCATACCCACTCAAAGTACATCATCATAAATAGAGAGAAATACTAATGCTTTTATCTCACACTACATATGCCACCAAGATGAGGTACTAGGTGTCTCAACCAAGGGTAGCTAAGCCTTGGAGAAGATCACAAAGCCACAGATCAAGGGTCAAAGTGTCTCACATGCCCAAACCCAGTCTAGGGCTTATAGTGATATCCTAGTAATAGACCATGTGCCTCAGTCATAGTTGCATAATTTGACCCAAGGCCAAATACTTGGTAATAGACCAAGCGCCTACATTCTCCCAGAGAATGGCCCAGAGAATGGCCCTCAACCCCAGGCTTAGTCCCTAGTCCCGGACTAAGTTAAATTCCTGGTAACTGACTAGGTGCCTCCATTCAAAGAATGGCCACTCAACTCTAGGCTTAGTCTCCCAGTGCTGGACTGGTTCCACATCCTTGTCCCTGACCAGATGTCTCCATTCAACAGAATGGTCACTCAGCTCTAGGTCGAGTCCCCCAGTGCTGGATTGGTTCCACATCCTAGTCCCTGACCAGATGTCTCCATTCAACAGAATGGCTACTCAACTCAAGGTTGAGTCCCCAAGTGTTGGACTAGTTCCACATCCTAGTCTCGAAACAAATTTCCCCATTCTCTTAAGAGAATGGCTCTTGATACTGCTAAAGAAAAATCAACATCTATAGGTTTTCTTGGTGGATGAATATCCAAAAAATATTCCTTCATCGGTTCTAGAATCAAACTTACCAAGATCATCTTCATTTCTTTTTATGTAGCATTTGCTACCAAACACACTGAAATATTTGACTAAGGCAGGCCTTCCATACCATAGTTGGTAAGGGGTTTTGTCATTATTAACTCTGAGATGTCCTATGTTTAGTATATAAACAGTTGTATATACTGCTTCCCTCCAATACACATCAGGAAGTTTTGCTTCATTTAACATAGTTCTGGCAATTTCTTGGACTATTCTGTTTTTTCTTTCCACAACGCCATTTTGCTAAGGAGTCTTTGGGGCTGAAAACTGTCTTTTAAGTCCATGGGCTTCACAAAACTCATTGAATTCATTTGAAGTGAATTATCCTCCATTATTTGATCTTAGACATTGATTTTCAAAATTGTTTCATTCTCAACTTTTGCTTTAAAAATTAAACTTCTCAAAAGCTTCTGGTTTTTCTTTGAGAAATGTAACCCGAGTCATTCTTGTATAATCATCTATGAACAGCATGAAATAGTACTCTCCTTGCAAGCTTTTAGTTCTCGTTGGTCCACAAAGATCAGTGTGAACAATTTCCAATGGATGTGAGGTTGTATGTTGTTTTGTTTTGAAGCTAGCTTTAGTTTGCTTCCCATGTTGACAATGTTTACAAACTGAATTTAGAGGATTCACAATCTTTGGCAAGTCCCTTAAAGCTTCCTTACGTACTTTCATATGATTGTCAAATTTTAAGTGCCCCATCCTTCTATGCCACAGCCAACTTTCATCAATCATACTCGTGTAGATTTGTTCTTCATTTTCTAGGATGTATACATTACTTGAATTCCTTACAGCAGTCCCAACAAGTCTTCCTGAGTCCCTATTTCTGATTTCACATTTCTCAGAGTCAAAAGCGCAGATGTGCCCTTGATCACATGTTTGACTTACACTAAGAGATTAGGCTTTAGGTTTTCCACTAGCAACACTTTTTCAGCTTTGATCTTGTTATTGATAGCAGTTGTACCTTTGCCAATTATTTTGGAAGACATTATCTCCAACAGTGACTTTTCCCTTATTATCTTTTATTAGGCTTATGAACTTGTTTGGGTCTCCTGTCATATGCTTTGAACACCCACTATCAATATGCCATAGATTCTGCTTCTCTGCTGCACATAGAGCAATCATGGATTTCTCCTCTTCTTTCTTTTTCTTCCAGTCCTTTCTCTGTTTTTTATCTTGAGACTCTTTTGTAGCAGCCTTCTCTGTGGGAGTCAATAGTTTACAATCTCTTGCTATATGTCCATGGTTATTGCATTTGTAACACTCGATGTCATATCTTTGAAGGGGTGCAAAAGAGTTATGGTTTCTTAATTTTGGTTTGTTATTAGATGCATTCTTCTTGTAGTCACGAAACTTTTCATATGCTCGGCAGTTTAGGGTTTTATGACCAAAATTATTACAAGAGTAGCAATGACCATAAAATATCTGTTGATAACTTGATATCTACTTGTCATTGGTCTTCTAGGCATCACATTAGTTCTATCTTTGTCATGAGAAAATGGATCAGATTTCTTGATTTCTTCCTTTTGAATTGGACTCTTTAGTGCAACAGCATAGCTTCTTTTATTTCTACCTTGGTTCGTGAGGGAGGAACATTCTGGCTTCTTTTCTTTGTCATGTCCTAATCCAAATTTATCTCTTGATGGTCTTTTTCTACTCAAGAGGTCATCTAGAGTCTTTGAACTATTTTCAAATTTTGACTTAATAGACTCTTCATCAAACTTCTTTCTAAGGTGCATAATCTCTTCAAGAGATTATGCATATCTAGGTCTTCTTCAGATTCTTGTATTCTCTATTTGAGCTGCAAATCTAGGTCTTCTTCAATTTTCTTGGCCTCTTGAACTTGGGTCTTCAAGTCACTAATGATTTGGTTTGACAATTTGTTTTTTTTCCTGCATTTTTCAAGTTCTTCAAGAGCACTAATGAGTTCAGCTTCTAGATCTACTTCTCCTTCCTCATTTGATTCACCATCTTGAGTTTCTATTCCCATGAATAGAATTTATGTTTCCTCATCTCCACTTGTGTCTTCATCTTCACTATCTTCCTGTTAGGATTATTAATCCTCCCTTGTCCATACTTTCTATTAGATTAATTTGCCTAACTTAGGAACCTCAATTAATTAAATGGGGCCACATGTACCAGTCATTGAAGTGTGGGGGACAATGCTAGAGGTTAACTGCCATTTACTGCATGTGCATGCATCAGTGAGGGTGCCTCCTAGACCAATCCCTACATTTTAGAAGCCACTGGGAGTCCCGGCACCAACGTACTTCAGTTAGTTGGAGTTAGCACTAGTTAGCCACAGTTAGCCTTCAGTGACCTTCAGATGACTCACTATCAATTAACTAGCGCATGCTTTGCATGGATAATGCATGCATGCATGTGGAGGAGCGCTTGTGTTCACCTACCACACTCAGTTGCACTGAGTTAATTAGTTGTTACTGTCTATTGGAGTTATTGGTCATCGGAGAGTTGATTTGTTGGACTCGGATATTGATTGGGAGACCTTGAGTTAGAGATTCAGTCTTATGCACTTGGAGAATTCGAATTCATTCCTCATGCATTCGAATTCTACCTATTTGTAATCTATTGTACACCGGATATTATCATGATGAATATACTGTAAATTCCTGAGCAATACTTGTCTGTTTCTTGTGTTGTTTGTTTCGCTTAGTTTGTATGTTCATCCTCCATTCAATTGCTGCAACATAATCAGAACTCTCTGCTTGAAGATCATATGGAATTCGAATTCTAATATGGTATCAGAGCCTTCTCAGACAAGTTTCATGCTTGTTTCTCCTCATCGAACATCAAAAGTAGCTGGGTTTCCACAGAAGTCCCCTATAAAAATTTGCTAGTTCTGGATTCATTCAGAGCAGAGGAGAGGGTGTAACGGACCCTGAAAACATGTTCATGTCTGGAGGAAAAGCATGATTCTAACAGTTCATATGTTTTATTGTTATTTGCAGTGAAATTGACAGGTGCAACATATCTTGAAAGAAGTATTTGTTTTCTCCCTGTCGAAGCAATTATGAGTTCTCAAACTCCTGAGCCACGGATCCTCACAACTTCCAATTACCTTGATTGGAGGATTGATATGCAGCTGGCCTTGTGCAAGCATGGCTACCGCAGGATTATACATTGATGGGAGACTAAACCTCATCAACCGGTAGAGTGAAACAAGTTCCTAAACTGTTGTGATGAAGCATTCGGGTACTTATGTACTTATATTTCTAGAGATCTCCTCTTCCATCTGGAAGGATTGAGGACTCTTAGAGAAGCCTCGGAGAAGCTTGATAGCTTGTTTAACAAACAGGATGAGCTTCGGGAACACATTCTAGAGAATGAGTTGGTATCTTTATATCCCAGTAGTTTCGAGACCATTGAGCAATTCTTCTCCAAATTCAAGTCTCTAGTGCTACAATGCAGACAATGTGGGATATAGCAGAAGGATGAGCAGAATGTCCTTTCAATACTCAGCAAACTAGGTCCTTAGCACTTTGTCTATGTCTCTATGTTTCATTCTAAGCGGGAAAGCTTTCCTGATTGGAAACTACCTTCTCTAGATTCATTTTCTGAATCCTTAATCAAAGAGCAAAACAAATTGAATCAAATGGGAGTCATCCAGACCTCCAAAGATCAAGCTCTCTTGGTTACTGGGTCTTCCAAAGTGCAAGCAAAGGGGAAATCAAAGAAGAAGGAGGCAAAGGCAGCTGATTCGAAGCCTAAACAAAATCAACAAGCTTCCAAAAGAGCCTCCGGCTCTAAGAAGAAGAAATTTGGGAAAACATTGTGTCCCTACTGTGAAAAAGGGTATCACATTGAAGATCATTGTATGAGGAAGGAACTTGATGAAATCACTGCTCCTATCAAGCAGCATAACATTCAAAGAGCAAAAGAGCCTGATGATGGACATGAAAGATGTCATGCTTTGAACGCAGGACTACCTCGGTCTACAACCTATTTGATTGATCCTGGAGCCTCCAACCACATGGTTGCCTCCAAGGATCTCTTCTCCTCTCTCAGTGTCAAAGAAGGGCCCACTATTCACATGGGAGATGATTCCCAAATCCCAGCAACAGGGAAGGGCACCATCAAAGCGAAGCATGGTGTGTTCATAGATGTCCTATATGTGCCCTCACTTGTAGCTAATCCGTTATCTCTTTATCAGATGACCCATACTGGCTTTCCAAAGCAAGTACTGTTTGGACCTGACTCAGTAGAGATCACCAATATCTCAACTGGGGAGATTGTAGCGAAAGGTATTGCTAATCATGCCTCCAAGGCATACTATTTCTCTCACTTCATGCCATTCTCAGTTCCAACAGTATCTTAGCTTCCATTCGAAGCCAATGAAGGTATCAGCATTCCTTCACTTCCTATTGCAGTTTCAGTTTTAAATCCTAACATTTCTGATTCAGATTCAGAAGAGGAGTCATCTCAATTTGATCCAGACATTGAGCTTACAACTCAAAGGGATCTAGATCCCAATCCAGCATCTACCTCATTCCAGTAGCCTAAATGGGCCAAGCAGCTCATAGAAGCAGTTGGAGATGGTGATGGGGATCCAGATGACAAAAGAAGAATGAGGTCCCAGTATCAAAAGGAGAGTGCAGCACTATCTCACACAGATCCTCTTCTTGCTGAGAGGTGTTTCATGATGCTTGGGTCAGATCCTCAATCCTTCAAGGAGGCTTGCCATGATCCTAGATGGCAGGCAGCCATGCACCTTTCAAACTTCTGAGAGATGAGGAAAGTATCCATCTTGGAGTACCATGCCCTTGGGGCTTGTTTGAGTCCATACAGTGATTTCCTCAGTCCGCAGACTAAGGAAGGATCATCAATAAACCCCTCAAGTTGTTTCATATAGATCTCCTCCTCCAAATCTCCATGGAGGAAGGCACTCTTCACATTGGTCTTATTGGTCCTATTTGATTGATTGTCCACCTTTACCGCTCACTTTGATCTTGTGGTTGTTAAATCTTGGTCCTATTCTTAATAGTCTTAGCACTATTACTTGTGTGCACTTTTGACTATGATGACTCCTACTTTATGGAGTATATTTACTTGATGATTTATTAAAGATCGTTGGACCATTTATTTTTATGGTTACCTTATGTTTTTATTATAATGACCCACTTATGATTTTGGACTTTATGCTGGACCTTTGGACTTTCATTTTATTATAATTTCATTAAATAATTATTTTAGTCTTTTTACTAAAATCTCATGATTTTATTAATAAACTTTTTGACAATTTTTTTTATTATATTAAAATCTGTTTGACTTTTTTTTTGTTGGGACGGTTTACCTTTTTGGACTACCTAATTTTTATTTTTATGATTTTATATTTTTTGTGGGCCTCCATTAATTCTATCCTAAGTGAATTTTTTATCTACCCTAACCTATATAAGGAAGAGATTATTTCGTTTCAAAATATGTGATTTTTGGATCTCACGACTTACCTTCACGGGCTTGTTTTTTTTATTTTTGGTTTTCGCGGCTTGTCTTCACGGGATCTCTCTGCCTAGTCTTCACCGATCTACTTGGATTACTCTGCCTGGGCTGCGTTTTCCTTCTTCACGGCAGTCTGCTGGTCGGGGGCTGCGTTTTCCTTCTTCACGGCAGTCTACGGGTTCTTTTGTTTTTCACCGGTCATCTCTGCTAGCTGCTTCCTCCACGGATTCCCTCCACCGAGATCTCTGCATGTGACTATCCCCTACGATTTCATTTCCTCTGTCGACTGCCTGTGTTCTTTTGTTGATTGCTTGTGATTGATCTAGGGATGCCTGCAGCTGCCTGAGTATTCCTCTGCTGGCTGCTTTCTCCACGGTTTCACTTCACCGAGATCTCTGCACTCGTTGGTTATCCCCTGCGATTTCACTTCACAGCATCCTTGCTCTTGCTTTGTCTTCACGTCACGAGCTTTTGTCTCAGCATTTTGATTTTCCCTCTGCCACGAGTCTACCTTCACAATTGTGTATCTGTCACAAGTTTTACCTCTGTGTTATTCTGCATGGGGTTTACTGCGATCTATTCTCTGCACAGGCTGAGTTTAATTTGTTCATCGTGAATCTGTTGGTAGACTCTTCTATAGTGCTTGTCTGCACATCTTTCACTCTGAGTGCATCTGTGTGATTCTCCTTGACTGCACTGCTAAATTGATTGAAGAAACCAAGGTCTGTTTACTCCATTTGAGCCCTCTCTCTCTCAAGGTACGTGTATGGTTCAACTAGTTTGACTTGTCCTTTCAGTGACAAGATCAAACTCAAAACTAACTGAGTATAAGGCGGATCCAACAATGGTTAAGATTCTTTATCTTCTGTAGTTTACTTGAGATTTAGTTTACTGCACGTGTTATTTATTATTTTTCTGTACATGACAGTTGATGAAACATTTCAATGATCAACTTTAACGCAGTGACCAGCAAAGCGTTAAGTTAACGCAGTGACCATAGAGCATTAAGTTGAAAGAAATGAAAGTTATGTTGTTACGTTTTATTACAGTTTGAATTTTACCTCAGTTCTTTATATGTTCATGTATTGAATTTTAGTACTTGTATTAACACTTATCTAACATGTAAAAATCAACAAAACTAACCATTGATTTCCCTTCTAGCCTCGGAACTTAGTCCCACATGTCATTCTTCATGATGGATGCATACTCCTCCATCATGGCATCCCTCCACACTTGGTCAATTGTTGCCTCCTCAACAATGGTAGGCTCGAAATCAATGATGTCACTCATGAGTGCCATGGAACTAGGAAACTCTCTCAGTCTAAGTTGCAAGAAACGCCCTATCTAGACCGATACCACCCATTGAAACACTGTGAAACACGTAAGTGCATATTATACAGACCTAAAACGCGTTTTAGTCTGTACAAAACGCGTTTCACAATTTTGAAACGTGTTTCAAGTCCGTTTCAGACCTTTCTCGGCGTGTCTCATTTCGAATTGGTTCTATTCTTTAGTTTTACGCCCACCGATTTAGGAAAATAATTAAAATTTAACATTAAAATTGATTCTAGAACATTCTACTCTAGATTTGGCGTGTTATATATTAACCCGTACTTTCTCTCCTCACTCACTGATGTGAGTTCTTGCGATTTGCGACTTAAGCACTTGGTGGCGTCAGGTGAACGATTTGGAGGGGCAACAGTCTGGACTGTGGAGTCAGTGATCACGGTGTTGAAGAAGGCAGCGATCACCCACATAATTGAAGGCGTCAACCACTTAGTTGAAGACAACAATCACCACGTTTTTTTGGGCACTGATCATAGTTTTGAAGGCAAAGATCACGGTGGAGGCAGTGATCAGTGTTGAAGGAAGCAGACAACGATTGATGTTGAACGTAGCAAGCAGTGATCGGTGTTGAAGGCAACGAGTAGGGGGGACTAAGGAATCAGTCAACGCAACGATAGCAAAGAGCAAGGTAAGGTAAATAAAGATAAATATTTAAAAAAATATGTGGTGTATTTCATATAATATGAATCATTTTTTTATCTAACATTGGGATGAATGCTCTTTGCTCATCACTCTTGTTTTGTGTCACTATGGTGTAGAGGGACAAGTGACAAGTTATTCCAAACCAGAAGCTAGTTGCTACAGCTATAAGCACACAGTCAATTAGCTACAACCATCACTTATAGCACTCAGTCAGCTACAACCATCACGTAGACTTCAATCAAGCAATAAGCTAAAACTATTGTTCTATGGTGTTGAAAGGCTTCTTCTAGTGAGCACTAAGCAACAAGATTTAATTAACTGATTTGTTAGTTTTCTTAATGTATTTATGAGGGTTTATGCTTCTTTAGAACTTGAAGTAAATTGTAATAGTTAATTTATTTATAAATTATTGCAAACCTAAGATCCTTTTTTAAATTTTCTTGCAGTGACAATGGCATCCAACCAAGCTAGTCAATCAATCCCTAAGCCCAACAAGAGGACTGACTACTATCCTCTTTGGAAGCATGTTCAGAAAATTGCAAGATGTGCAAGTGGTGGTTCATGGGAATGGCGATGCAATATTTGTAATTCCCAATATAAGGGATCCTATCCAAGAGTCGATCACATTTTTTGCATGAATCAGGAAAGGGGATTAATAATTGCCCAAAAACAAATGACCCTGTTGAGAGGAGGAAGTATCAAAGTGAGTAGGGTGAGGTTGATAGGCTTAAAAGGAAACATGAACACAACTTACTCAACCTTCTCCTCAAACTCCAAACATTGAGCCAAGGATTGTGCAAGAGGCTAGGAAGAGGAAAGCAACTCAACTACAACAACAAGCATCAAACAATCCTACTGCTACACAATCACCTTCAATTCCAGATAGCATACTAGCTTAACTAGTGAATATTCAAGGGAGAGAAGAAGCTGAAACAAGAGTGGCTAGGGCCGTCTATGCTTGTGGTATCCCTTTCAATGTGGTTCGCTCTCCTTACTGGCAAGATACGGTGAGAGCAATAAACACATCTCCTAAAGGGTTCAAGGGGACCAACTATGAAAAACTGCTAATAGATCGGCTAAAAAAGGAGAAGGCACTTGTGGAGGATATTTTAGCACCAATTAGTGCTTCATGGAGCAGTTCTGGGGTTACTATTGTCTCAGATGGATGGGCAGATACCAGGCATAGGCCACTAATAAATATCATTACCAATTCACCAAAAGGAGCAATGTTTATAAGGGCTGAAGACTATTCAAGGGAGACGAAACATCCTCAATTCATTGTTGATATTTTGATCAAATCTATTGAGCAGGTAGGGCCTAGTAAGGTGGTGCAAGTTATCACGGATAATTGCACCAATTTGTAACGTTGCAGGTTTGATTGTTGAGAGCAGGTATGATCACATTTTATGGACACCTTGCATTGTCCACAATCTGAATTTGATCTCAGAAGAGATTGACAGTAAAGTTTCATGGATAAAGGAACTCACGGGGGAAGTTGGGGAAATAATCAAATTCATTACCAACCACCACCACTCTCAAGCAATATTTCAAGAATTCTCCAAATTGGAGTTTTTGAAGGTTGTTGAGACAAGATATGCCTCTAATTTCATCAAGTTGTGGCGCCTTGCTGATGTTAATCAGGCATTGGCTTCTATGGTGGTGAGTCCACTTTGGGCTGAGTGGAGACAGGTAGATACAGAGCGAGGAGCTATGGTGCTTAGGTTGTGCCTTTATGAGGAGTGGTGGAGCAAGATAGATTTCTTGCTCAAGTTCACATGCCCTGCATTTGAGCTTCTTCGAAGCGCTGACACAAATCAACCTTTCTTGGGAGAGGTATATGATGGCATGGATACCATGGTTGAGAAAACCATGGAAATCATTGCACAGAAGTCTCCTCATCTTTTATTTGTTGATGTTGGTTTTGTTGATTTAGTGCAAAAAATCATTGTTGACAGGTGGAACAATTTCAACACGCCATTGCACACTTTAGCACATACCTTGAACCCAAGATTTCAGGATGAAGAGCTCATTGCTCAAAGCAATGGGAAAAGGAAGGCACCACACAAGGATAGAGAGGTGGCCAATGGAGTGAAATGGCCCTTCTGAGATTTTTTCCAGCTGATATACACAAGGAAGTGAAGGAAGAATTTGCTAGTTTTGCTGCAGGGTTGGATGATTATTCAAACATATGATCCCAATTAAGTGGTGGGTTTGTCATGGAGAAAATTGTGTGCATTTGCAAACACTTTCCATTCGTATTCTTTCACAAGTGGCAAGATCTTCATCGACAAAAAGGAGTTGGAGCACCTGTGGTTTTATTCATTCTGTGAAGCGCAACAGGTCGGGCTCATAGAAGGCTGAGGATCTTGTTTATGTGCATTCCAATCTTTGCCTTGCATCTCATAAGGGACCAGAATACAACAGTGGGCCTTGAAAAGAGTGGGATTTCGAGCCAAAATCGCCCCTGACTTAGACCTCTCTCTTGCTGCACTGAATATTGAGGAACCTAGAAGTGGAATTTGAAATACTTCTTCCACTCTACATTCTGTTGTTGAGCATGCTTCTTGCTCTATTTTTTAGGAAGACTATGAAGATGAGGATGACTATTAGTCTGAAGCTTGAGCTCAATTGCTCATGTTTTGCTTTTATTTTCTATGTTAGTATGTTCATTGCTCACAGTTTGATACATTGTACTTGTAACCTCATACTTTAGGGCTAATTTTGAATATATACTATATAGCCTTGCTTATCAAGGCAGTTTTTGGATATTACTACATGCATGAATGAAATGATATAGACTTGGGTTCATGAATAAAATGTGATCTTACATGTATGATTTATATCTTATATCCATCATTTATCATTTATGATTTTATCACTTGTAGTTGCAACTAAATGTCATTCATAATTACAGGTCTATGTTTTAAAATTATTGTCCTTACCTCATTAACATATATATATACATCGAGATACTGGACACGTCCAAAAGGGCCTACGTGTCCTGTGTCCGCATGTCCGACACAGACACGCTAACAGATCATGTTGGACAGAACTTTTCAGTGTGTCCCTATTTAGGACATGCGTGTCCCACGCTCTCACCAACGTGTCCTGATTCCAGGACACGTTTTCCACTGAAAAAATATCTAGAATTGCTTTAAATCAAATTTTTCACTTTCTTTTTATCATTTGCAAGTGTGAAGAGGGCTCTAAAGTGTGTTCGGTGTGCAGGTGAAGAAGATTTGAAGGATTTAAATGTGTAATTACTAATGTTAAATGTGCATTGATTTTGATTTATATTGAATATTTGTAAAAATTTGGATCTATATGTCTATATTTTTAATATATATAATTTTTAAAATATATA
>LPNX010379331.1:119078-169674 GCA_001517045.1 Pseudotsuga menziesii
TATATATATCACATTTCCCCGTTTCCAAAATTTTGTGAGATTGTGTTTCCCCGTATCCCTGTTTCGTGCAACTTAAGTTTCAGGGTTGGGGAGGGCAAACGGGTGTAGGGAATGTTTCAAAAAATGTTATAAGGCACCCCAAAAATTTTGGGGTGTTGGGCAATCTTTACAGCCATAAATATTTAAAATATAAGAAATTTAAAGATAAATTATAAAGATAAGGCTATAACACAACTGCATAAAGTAGCAACTCTAATCCACACACACACACACACCATACAAAAACCTGACAAACATGGGAGACAAAACTATTGTTTCCATTATCTCCCATCACAAAAACATACTGCATAGTCTTATGGCATGCACTACATAGATAATATTTGTTATGGTCTAAATGTCAAAGGAGTGAATGAACATTGAATATTTTTTGGAGAACCGATGTCACATAGGCACTGATTCAGACAAGAACTTCCCAAAATCCATCATCAGACATCTCCCAAATGTCTCCATTGTCAAGGGAAAAACATCCAAGGGAACCTGGCTACATCCCTAAATAAACAGAGATGCCCCTGTACAATCCCTGAGGGCATGGAAATGAGAGGGATATGTTATCCACTAATTTTGCACTTAGTTGGATTACCTGAGGAGCTGCCAATTGACAGACATGTTCAATGTCTGATTCCAGTGTATCAATTGATCCGTCTTCATGTCTAGCCAATATTGGCTAGCTAGTTTTTTATTTGAATAATTTTGACCATGGCCCCGCGGGGTTTGTAATAAATGTGCTCGTAGGGTATTTTTTGAGTGGTTCGGTCTCCTGAGACGTAGAATCTCAAATAAGGTATTCCAGGGAGTTTTTTGCCCCTGACAATTATACTTTGCCTTCAGCCGAGTGTAATTGACAAGGTTTTCTCCCGCTTCCTCCAAAGCTGGAATGCCCGATGTTGAATTCTGGGCCTTGGGGGGTTATTAGAGCCCAACTAAATGTTATAAGCCTACTAGACATTATTTAGATAGATCATGGTCATGTCCTAAGTCATCTAGACACATAAAAAAATTTCGAAAAAATCTTTTTCGAACAGTTAAAAAATTATTTTTTAATTTTTTAAATAATTACTTTTCCTAAGTTTTTTGGGTTAATTTTTCCATAAATTAAATGGAAAAAACCCATTCATGGTAAGTCGGTCATCCAGAGTCTGAATTCAGTGATTGAAGGCTCTAACCTTAAGCCAAAAATCATTCTTGATCAGCCACCCAGTCAAATCCAACTTTCAAATCAACAATCAGACACATAATGCCCTTTTTTTTTCAAAAAAGTCAGTTTTGAGTAAAAAAATGAATTTTTATTAAAAAATGATTATTTTGGAGAAAATTAAAACTCTCCAAATTAATCCAAATTCAGTAAAATAAAAGGCTAAATGACATCTCATGGAGCACTTATGATGATTGGAGTTATCATAACTCAGCTTCAGTCATCATTAAGAGAGCAATTAATTTATTATCAATTAGCAAACATGTCATCTCCAGCTAAGAATGAGATGGAGAGCACTCATTGGTCCGGTGATTTGATCGAGGTGAAGACTGAAGCTTACACCATCAGTAGGCTTCCCAAACCTAACAGAGGCTGCTTCCAGACCTAAAAGGTGGGTTTACTAACATTACAGTGCCTCCTTCAACAGCTCACGCCCCTCTCTCTCTTGAGGGCGCCTTCCACACGTGTGGGCTCATCTGTGGATGGATTTCAATGTTTAGGGTTGGAGTGGGGACGCCTTGCCTGGGTGGAGACCTCCCCTCACTCCCGGTTCTCTGATTTAGGTCTGGACCTCTGTTTGGTGGCCAGGTGGGTTAAGGTATGAGGATTGGTTTTAGGGTTTGAGCACTCTCTCGTTGTACAAATAGAGGCTCCTTTAGTTCTATTCGGATGGATTTTTGTGTAGAGAAACTCTAGTGAAACTTTTGTAATTGCTTGTTGCTTCTATGCAACCTGGGTGGAGACCTCCCCTCACTCCCGGTTCTCTGATTTAGGTCTGGACCTCTGTTTGGTGGCCAGGCTGGTTAAGGTATGAGGATTGGTTTTAGGGTTTTAGCACTCTCTCGTTGTATAAGTAGAGGCTCCTTTAGCTCTATTCGGATGGACTTTTGTGTAGAGAAACTCTGGTGAAACTTTTGTAATTGCTTGTTGCTTCTATGCAACCATTGGAATAAAATTAAGGCTTTGAAGGCTCATGTGGTATGATTCTTTGGATGATTACGCTTGATGGATGAGGTGATGTTGTTTTAATGCTTTTCTTTCTTGTCTATTTGAGATTATGATGTTATGCTTTAGAAGGCTTCTGTAAGCACATAAGAACAAGTATTTGCAGTTTGCAAGTTAGCTGTTTATTGATTTACTTTTAGAACTTAAAAAAGAGCATTGTTTTATTCAGTTATAGTTCATGCTCTTCTTTATTTCTATTTGTGAACAATACATGATCTAATCTTTTGTATGGCAAGTCTATGAGTGTTATTTTGCAGATCCTTCCATCCAACCAAGCAGAAGTTCGAGCTCAGCTACATCTTCTTCTCTTGGAGTCAAGTACACTTTTTCGGTAATTGCATGCTTCACGAGATCCAAGTGCTTTAAAAAAGATCCACAGGTTTGACCATTCTCTCCTTACTTTTATTCATCTTTCAAATTAAAAATATTTATTTTCTTGGGATTAGGGCACGTTTGGGCTTAAGTGAACATTCATTCACTTAACCTTTGCCCCGATTAGCTGCCCTGTGCTCTATTTTCAGCCTTTTACGCCTTTTATTTGCAGCCTTTCCTTCCCTTAGTTCGCTGTCCACTTTTCTCCACTTTTTACCCTTTTGGACAGCCCTCTTTTGCCTCCTTTTTCCACTTTTTGCAGCCCCTTTCCATCCCTTTCTTCAACCATCTTTTTGGCTGTACTTTTAACCTTTTTCACCCTCATTTCCAGCCCTCTTTCTCACTTAGTTTCCAGCCTTCTTTGACTTGTCTTTTCCCCCCCTTTTAACCCTTCTTTCACCCCTCTTACCTTGCCTTTTTTCTGCCTCTTTTTCTTCCTTCTTTTCGGTAAGTTTGGGTAAGTGTTTGTAGCAAGTTTGTAGATTAAATTTCAAGTTCTTTTTTATCAATTAATATCATAACAAGTGTGTGTCTAGAGCTCTTAGATTGCAGACAGGTGAAGGAGAGCCCAAAGGCCACGAACAAACAAGGAGTGCAAGAAGAACAAAAAGACTGCTATCTCTTCTCTTTCATCCCTTCTTTCCTCGTTCTTCCAAGAAGCAAAGAACACATCATCGTTGTAAAAGATTAATAAAAAAAGGGCTGAGTGGGAGCAAGTCTCCTTTCTTTTCTACTTCCCCTATTTTGGGGAAGTGTGTCTTGTGTTCATTTTCATGATTTACTTAGTTCAATTTTCCTTAAGCAATTAGTTTAGCTCTCTGATTAAACTTAGTTTCATTCTTACTAATTGTTAGTTGTTCCTTAGCTTCATTTCCATTAATTGCTAGATTCATCATTGCTTGTTGGTGTCTTGTTATAAATGGTTAAATCATTAAAAGAACCAAAATCTTTTGAATCTCACCATAAGGTGGATCAAGAGTGCTCTCTGTCGGAGAGTTTTAATCAACCACCTTTCATATTAATTGTTGTGTTTGTTTAATCAAATCATCCATAAGTAAGACTCTTGAACTTGCAAAAACACAAGCCAAGAGCACTCTCTATCGGAGAGCATCTTAGGTTTGCACAACCCTTGCATTAGTTTCATCTAGATTAGCTAAGTATTTTGAACCACTATCATAAAACGAGGTCAAAAGCGCTCTCTGTCGGAGGGTTTTAATTAATTAACTTAATAAAATTTGCAACTCATGCCCCTTTAATTAATTAACCCCCCTCCCTCCTTGTTGGAGTATGCTCTGACCAATCCTAGATCAGAGTACCCAGAAACGGCACTAGATCTTTAAACCCCGCAAGAATAACCTAATAACACTTAAACACCCCCTAACCAACGCACCGGCGTTGTAGGGATTCTTCCAAAGTACTTCCTAGTAGAGGCGCCGGAACCTCCCGCTGTCATAGATTCTCGGCCAGCTGGTCACTTAACAATATCAGCCTGGGATACTGGACGGGCCCGAAATGTCTTCAACGAAGGCAACTTAGAAGAGTCTCTCAGATTTGATAAACCTTTTTGTTGACACCCTAAAGCAAGACCACTGTTAAAAACTCTTAAAAATTACCAAGAGCACTTGCAAAACCTAACATTCACTGGCATCTTTTGGGATTCACATCTTTCTAAACATGAAGCATCTCCGATGATTTTACTCCATAGGCACTGGTTCCATCTTTTAGCATTGTTGATAATCTGGGCCATTTGTCCATTGAATGTTTGATTATAAGTCATATCTGTGAATGCTTTATTTGTTTTCATGAATCGCTCAAATATTTGTCTATCTTCTAATTCCAGTGATAACAACGTGGATTGCTTTGTCTTGTGCTCAATTCATCATATTAATCATCTAAAATCACAGAAACTCCTAAACAACACCCATCCGCATCTGAAAACATTTAAAACTTAACTTAAACATTGAGCCATAGAAAACTCTTTGTTAAGGACTACCCCCCTTGGCTTCGTTAGGAGTTAGCCTAAACAGAGGAGCTAGGAGTAGGTGACAGTACCTAGCTCTGTGCTTTCCCCCAAGGTCACACCTCTCCCACTTTTTCAAGTGAGGAGACAACTTTCGGAAGATTTCTGCTGCTGGTGTGCAATCAACGGACAACAGGATACATCTCTCAGCGATGGGGTCATTTCGCCATGGTACTTGGGTAAATCCAATTGTGTCACTTAGCTAGTCAAGTGGAAGCCAAACACAAGGTAGAATAGAATGGACCTATTCTATATACAACTCACTGAGCATATGTAGATGGCTTGGGTTATGTTATAGCCACAGACCTGTAAACTGTGGATGTGAGAAAGCACCTCAGCCTTGGATATTTCTTTGCAAGAGAATGTTACAAAGACAAACATGAGATGTTATCATAGTTTGGGAAGATGAAATTTGAGGCAATGAAAATGGATATTTCAAGAAGAGCACTTCATCTTAAACTGCTTATGGTTCTGAAGATGGGACCAAAATTACTTTTCTGTCAATAAATATTCATTTGAAATCAATTTTACCATATAAAAGCTACTCAAAATAAGAAAAGAAAATAGAAAAATCATCTTACCACAATGATTTATTTGAAAAATGTATATACTATAAACTTATAAAAGCCCCGAAAATATGATCTGAAACTTTAACAAAAGAACCCGAATTGCAAATTTCTTAGTGAGGCAAATAAAATCATAGGTAGGAATCAGGATATTACATACCGATAAGCGTGTTAACTCCCCATGATTTGCAAGTCTCAGTGCTAGCCCTCGCAATTCATGTAGTTGTAAAGCACCCTTTACAGAGCCTGCTGCTGCAAGCCTTTTAAGAGCTTCACTGGCAATATCAGCCTGAGCAGTTGCATCTGCAGCATCAATTAGGTGCAGAAATTCCTTTGCAAATTTGACAATTCCTTGAACAGCATCAGCAACAAACTCTTGTTTTGCTGCTAAACTTAAAATTCCAGTAGCATCTCTGTTGACGTTCACATCTTGCCCAATGCTTCTACTATTGCTCATTGTTAGAAGGCACTGAAGTGCTCTTTTCAAATCGTTACTCTGCATAGCAAGGTCAAATTCTAGCCTGCAGAACCATGACAATGAATTAATTATAAATCCACCACAGTTATAAGCACAAAGAAATAATAACATGAATGATATGGCATGGAAACTATTTTAAGTAAATGGATAATAGCGAAAAACTAGCCAACTCCCATAAACACAAATATTACAAAGCTACGTAGCATCCTTGCATTGTTTAAAGAAAAGAAATTTTACAAAAAAATCCTGTTTGAAATCAATTAGAGACCTTTTAGATATTCCCGGCAAATGAAGAGCTTCATTTGCATAACCCATCCCAAGCATGAATTGTGCCAGATCATCATGGTGCTCTCTACCAAGTCTAGTCGACCTGCACAACTTGGGCACAATATAAGGCAACAGAAGCTTATAGATGCTATGACATGTCTCAAAGGTAGCTACAAGTTAGTAAAATTTGCAATGGCAATAGATGAAATGATAATAAACCACTTGGTAAGACTTGCCATTTCACAGCACTAACAGCATCTCCATATGCAGCAAGACAGCGACAGCGAATGCCAGGATGACTAAGGGCAATGGCATGGCCACTCATATATCTGCAATGCAAGCAGTGTGAATATGAGAAAATAAATGAAAAATCTTACTGACTTTTTAATACATCAATAAGCTGCAAAGGAATAATTGTGCAATGTGTGTCCATTCAAGGAAACATATCAAACAAAGCTAACTCAGAAATACAGTACCCCTTACTAAAAAGTCGAGACAATAGATTGAAAAAACCTCAATTCATGACACACAACCAAGATGTTTATAAAAGGAAATACATCCATCACATGATACTTGTTCAAAAAGCTAAAAAGAATACTTCTGCAACTCATGATTTTCAACCAATAATCACTTAAAGCATTGATATAAACCTACTCACATTCCACCCTTTCAAACAAATGGTTCATATTATCTCACACCAATAAATGAAAAAGAAGACCTGCATTTATATTATTTTATGTATTCAGACTGTATAAATTGCAGGCTAAAGGTGCAGTTACTGGTCATGAATATCTGCTGATAGGTATATGTTACTACTGTTTGAATATAGACCAACATAGAACCAAAACCTCATGATAGAACTTGAGAAGAGTCTAACAGAAAAAGGCAAACAAAATTATTGCCTAAAAGATCGTAATCAAGAGTCGCTTGCTCAATTAAAAGAATTCAAAAGTGAAAAACAATGGAGTAAAAAATTACAGCAAGAAAATCGAGATCTAAAGAAAAAAATGACAAGATTGTCACAAACTAAAGCTGAAGAACTTTCTTGTCTAAGATAGCATAATCAAAGTTTGCTTGCGCAAATCAAGAAGTTGAAGGTTGAAAAGAAAAGGAAAGCAAAGTTAGCTCCACATGTCAACAAAGAACCATCAGTTGACAAAGGAACAATGACCGATCCAGTTGAAGTAGGGATATCGTCAAATGTTGAAGTACAAATAACTGGAAATTCCAAGTATCTCTACCAATAAACATCTGACAATCAACAAGGTGACACAAGTGTGAAGACATACTGCAAAAGGTGAATGAAGAAGACCTTACAAAAATAAAGAAGAAAGATCAGCTTATTAAGACACCTTATTGACACACTAAACATAAGAGTCGATTCCTTAACCAACAATCTAAAAAAAAATATGACAAGAGTGTTGTGAATAAAGATGATGAACTTTCTCATCTAAGAAAGCATAATCAAAGTTTACTCGGGCAAATCAAGATGTTGAAGGTTGAAAACAAAACAAAACCAAAGTTAGCTCTACATGTCAACTAAAAAACACCAGTCAACAAATGAACATTGATAAAATACCTATCCATAGATGACAAAATGTTGTCAATGAAATGTAAAAGTTGGCACTATTATCCATCACGTTGCACTTAGTTGGATTTCCAATGAGCCCACCAAGGATTTGAACAAGTCAATTGTTCATACTCAATGCTCAGAACTCCTTTCAGAGCCAATTTTGGCCCCTGTTTTAAATTTTTTGCTTGTTCATACCCCACGGGGATTTGTAATAAGTTAACGTGGCATGATGAGCTTTTGTAACAGGCTTGGCCAAAATAGACTTAGTCATCAATACATTACTCTAGAGTGTTTTTTCCTTGTTAATTATATGATGCTTTTCAGCGACATAATTTCCGAGTTTTTCACTCAAACCTCCAAACCTAGAGTAATTGTTTTGGTGGTTAGGCCTTAGGAGTTTATTAAAGCCTAGGAGTCGATGTATATATGAGCCTTTGATGACTACTCTATTGCATCGGTCATCCTTGTCGATAATTGATCCCTTGCAACCTAGCTTTTCATGTAAAGATTTATTTTCCTGCTTTAGCTTCTTAATGTTGGCAGGCGGTTTTGGTGTGAAAGATGAAGTAAGGTGCACAAGGCAATAGATGGCATGAAAGGCGGAGAAGTCGACCAAATTTTGGAAATGGCCAACAAACAAACCAAAAACGTGGGGATGGGTAAGGCATGGAAATGGCAGGTGTGATGAGCTGAAATGGGGGCTCTGGTACGCTAAGTCACCTGGTTCGAGTTCGTGTTCGAATTCGGCGACCTTGAAATTTGGCAAAAAATCGGCACTTAAAATTTTGGCGATAAAAATCGGCATAAAATTCGGCATTAAGTTCGAATTTTTAAAATATATGAAAATTAAAAATATATGAAACTTTTCAATAAAATTCATTATGCTCATTAGATGCCTCTATGTTTCAAAAAGATTTAGATGCCTCCAGTCCTTTCCAAGCGAAGTAGAACAAGAGTTAACTCATTAAATTGGGGCAGTTATAAATTTATAATTTGATCCCACCGGCCCATATGCATTTTCAAATGTTATCGAGGCCTTCAAGCATCTTGAAAGTGGAAGAGTGAGAGGGAAGGTTGTCATTTCACCCATCAATTGATCTCATGGCCTGAATACTGTATTGTTCTCTCTCAATGTATTTAGTAGCTTTATTACACCGTTAGTAGCCAGTTTAGCGATCAATGTAACTAGTTGGATTGGATCATAACTTCAAATGCTTAAAAATTTTGAATGGTGTAATGAGAAAAGGCTAGGGATGTATGAAACACAAAAAATTCTTGTATTCTCTGTTAGTTCAAGATCAGATTTTTAAAAGACAAGAACCTCGGTCCTCAACCATCAACAATGATTAATACAAAGGCGTGAAATACGTAAATGATAATAGCCAACAAAATGCCCCAAGGCTCAAGAAACAAAGTAGGAACGTGACTGAACTTTACCCTTCAGTGTCTGTTCACGCGGCAGTCTGCAGATGAGGATGGAGATGGAGGCTGGAGCTTGCCAAGCGCAGTAGCTACGCCGATTTGTGTTCAACTTCAGGCTGGAGCCTGGTTCAAAGTTCAAACCTCACATTAGCAGCCACAGTTCGCTGCTCAGTGGCTCACCATGCTTCAACTCTTCACGCGGGCGGCGGAGTTTCAGTTCATCATGCAGAGCGGCAGAGTTCAACGCGCGGGGCATATGGGCCCGACTCGGTGAGTAATGTGGTGAGTAAAGCGGGCGGAGGACCGAGGTTAGGTAACAGGTTCGGAAAATTAGGGTTGGCGAACACCAAACCAAATGGCAAACATCACGTTTTTTCGAACATCTGGCGAATATATGGCGAATTTAATTGAAATCGACGTTTAGAATCGACGAACCAAAAAACGAAATTGGCGTTTGAAATCGGCGAACATGATCGATTAAATTCGTGGAGGGCAAAAAATCAACAATTTTCGAACTTCAAGTCGAAAAATAGCCGAACACGATGACTTAGCTGGTACGTAAAGGAGAGGGAGGGACGTGAGTGGAAGGGGCGGTGGTAGAGGGGCATAAAAAGAGTATTAAGTAGTGGAGGGCGGAGTGTCGCATTCGGTTGAAGCGTAAGTGAGAAATATGAGAGAGGATTGGGTGAGAGGGAGTCAACGTGGGAGAGGGGAGAGTTGTTGAGCGTGGGAGAGGGGAGAGTTGTTAGGCGTGGAGAGGAACGAGATGTGAGTAGTTTGGACTGAAGCGAGCAAGAAGGAGCGCAAGTTTGGGACTCGAGGAAGATTGGTGCAATCAATGGAATAGCGGGAGAGAAGTTAGGAATAGCTATGCGGAGCGAGAGCAGAGCGAAAAGCGAAATTTTCAAAACCTCTGATTTTGGGAGCGTTTCGGGAGTGTTTTTTGTATAGTATATATGATGGATTTATATCTAAAAAACATGTAGGATGTTGAATTAGCTATAGAATACATGGAATAAACAATATAACATCAATCGTCTAGTAGTTATAACTTATAACATTATCATCAAATGATCAACCATAAAAACTTTTGTAGGAGCTTGGCAAAGAAGGGAGGTACCATAACATTGTCATTAAATGATCAACCTAGTATAGGAGCGTTTAATATAGAAAGGGAAAGGAGCGCCTCGAGAGCATGCTCCCAAAACTGGGAGCGTTTTGGGAGCGAGCTTATGAAGGAAGCGAGATTTGGGAGCGGGAGCGAGGGGGTGGGGAGAGCTCCCACGCAACATAGATGAAGAGTGCACCATGTGGAACGACTGGAGAAGGGGGTGTGAATGAACTTCTTATTTATTTGTCAAAAACGGAAGGCAAATCAAAGAACCAGTTTTGGAAAAACTCCCAAATTTATTTTTCCAAAAGCTAGAATCAGTCAAATGCCCAAGAAAGGGCTCTGATACCAAAGGAACGAATAAACTTCATTCCTTACATAAATAGCCAGCGTAAATAAGCCAGATTACAGTAATCCATGAATAGAATGAAATATAAGATTAATCACATAAGAGAAGATATTACAATGAGAATGTTTCTTGTATAAATACCCATGTTGGGTGACCTTTCGTAAAGAGGCATAACCTTTAATCAAGGTGTCTCTTCACTAAGTATTAGTTTATTTAATTATTAATATTTATTAGTGTTTATATATTATATATTTTGTTCATGACACTCGGAAGTCCAGAAGTCCTTTCAAAGCCAATTTTGGCCCCTGTTTTAAATTTTTTGCATGTTCATACCCCATGGGAATTGTAATAAGTTAACGTAGCATGATGACCTTTTGTAACAGCCTTGGCCAAGTTAAACTTAGCCATCAATACATTACTCTAGAGTGTTTTTTTCTTGTTAATTATATGATGTTTTTCAGCGACATATAGTTTTCAAGTTTTTCACTCAAACCTCTAAAGCTATAGTAATTGTCTTGGTGGTTACGCCTGAGGAGGTTATTAAAGCCTAGGAGTCAATGTATATTACCATCTAGCTAACATTTTTGAGTCATATGAACATGCACTAAGTCCCCCCTAGCTTATTTTTTTTGTTTCCACAAATAAAAAAATTCTCGCAAAAAGGGTCAATTTTTAATGTTTTAATTCTAAAAATTCAAAGTGCCATAAAGAAGTGGTTAGGAGGTGGCATTTGCCATGGGGGTGCTCGTTTTCTATCTCAAAGCACCCACTATACCCTTAAACCCACTTTTGAGAATATTTGAGTGATTATTTATCACTTAAATTAAAATTCTCTCGAAAAAAAACAAAAAAAGACCAAATAAATGGCTAAAAAGACAAAAAATCAATTTCCTAAATAAATGGAACCATGTCGGGGACATGTCCGAAGTGTATCTAAGTTAGCTGAGGGTGATTTGGAGTTAAGTGAAAGCCCAATTAAGGTGATTCCAATAAAATCTCAAAGGAGGCAAGTTCTCTAAAGTTAGAAAATGTGTCCTCTCTCATGAGGGGGGTGCATGGGTTGATGTGGCATTTGCTTGTTTGTTAGGAGGACAATCCAATGAGGGAGGGCGCACCTCATGAGAGGTGGCGGACATTCCGAAGGCAATCAACTTCAAGCCAATCCCATGGATCTCCCCAAGAACTCGCCCTCATCCCCCAATTTCAGTCAGCTCCAATGAACTAATGCGCCCCCATCTTGCTCAATTTTCTATATAAGTAAGGTCTCACGCCATTGTTGGTGATGGATGTGTGGAATCTCTACTCTTGTAATGCATATTGTTGCTGTATTTTTTGGATAAAATTGAAGACTTTGGAGGTCCATGTGGTGCACTTGTCAATCATTGCGAATGCTTTGCTTACGCTGAGGTGATATCATGCTAGTTTCATTCTCTTTGCTATAGGCTTGTAGATTTGTCTAGCTTAGAAGGCTACTTCTAGCCCATAGAGAATGCATTTGTTGTTTCAATTTGCTTACTTATGTTTTGTTATTAGAGATCTAGAAGTAGCAAACTGTAGTCAACTATACTTATGCTCTCCTAATTTCTTTTAATGAAATATACTAATACTATGAATATTCTTTTGATGCAAATCCTTCAATGCTCATTAAAAGATTGGCAGTGGATAGCATCTGAAGATTTGTATTTCATGATCTATTAGAAAATCAACAATACAGAGTAAGTTCAAAGAGAGAACTTGTCAAGGGAGAAATATTGATCATAACAGAATTCTTCCTTTAAAGTTTAAAATTCTCCGTCTACCATTTCTGGAATTACTCTCATCCAGCCTCCCAGGATGTTCCTGTTAATTTTTCTCCCTAGTCATGAGTATGGCAAATCTCCACCAACCTCAGAGGTAAAATATTAATTTTACTGAGTCAGCATAAGATGCCAAGAAAGAGCACGGCCTAATTACATTATTCTAATCCAATCAACCACTTATAAATGTCATCCATAACGAAATATGCAATCTCAACCACATTTATTGAGCATCATAAATATCACCATCATGCTGAAAGAGAGGAATACGTTCATTCCCATTAAATGTTTAAGATGGGACTCGGGAGTCAACCTAACCATCATGGTAGATATGTCTTAGTACGAATTTTGTTACAAATCCATAATGTGAATAAAATTCTAACCTGTCAACAAGCCACAGGACCCCATCCCTGACACCAACAACAACAAGAGGACCAACAGGACGTTTCTGCTCTGGAGGAAATCGAGTAACTGCCACAGAAACACCTCCTCCAGCAACAGCGACTTCGTTCACTCTCCTTTCTTCCATCTCTTTGGGCATTATGTTTTCTTCTCCATCAACTTTTGATTGCTTTGGTACACTCATGAATGGAGGAACAGATGGAGAGTGCTGGAAGGAGGCCAACCTCACTACCTGCATCAAAAAAAAAATTCAACCAATCAGCTTTCAATGGCAACAAGGCACAAGAACAAACTGCATCTTCTGAGTATCATGATTTGGCAAAATATGATATTTTCCAAAGTAAGCGTACAATTCAAGTTTTTATGATATTTCATGGCATTAAAATCAATTTGTAATGATGAATTTCGGCAAAAATATGAACACAGGAATCCAGCACTAGAAAAGAGCAATGATTATAAACAAGCAGAAGTAATTCATCATGTTTCCATGACCAGAAATAAACACACAATTCCAAATTATTGTTGTAGCTAATGCACACCCTTAATGTACCAATTTCATTTGAATAGGGATTCAGTGATGCCACACGCCAGGCTCAAGCCTATTAGAAGACATTAGTACTATATTTTTCATTTCTAGCACTATTGTCCCTTCCCCTAATATATTTACAAAAGATCCATTGCCATTTCTGAAGCCCACAAGGCAAAAGCACCAAAATTATTGCTTTTAACAGATTTGACCAAGAAATCACTTTCTACAAAATTTATATAAGCTTAGGTAAGATTTTCAATAAATTGGAATCACCAGCACCAGATAAAGAATGCCAGATTTACTCATAATTTTTGTGCAGCCGGAACCCAGACCAATGGCAGATCGATCGCTCAAGTCGTTGACAGCTATTAGTTCATCACCAGATTTTTCATGATTATTCTAAAAAGAAAAACCATACGACCAAGAGGAAAAATCAAAGAAAGGAAAATGTAGCGGAAGCTAAAATTGATTTAAAGTTTTCAATTGGGCATACCAGGAAATATTAATACTGAATGTATAAAATAATGAATGATGTATTACAATGAGAAATATCCTTGCAATTATAAGCCTTGTGATGACCATTCTTGTATAAAATATTAAAATTAGCTTGAAGAATGCACCTTTTAATAATTACATTAATGTTTTAGGTCCTATAGTTTAGGTATATATATTATATTATTAAAAATGTTATTTCAAATGCATAACATTACCGCCTTCTTTAAGACGCTTCGTCCTCGAAGCGTTGTCATTTTTCTAATGCTCATTCTTTACTTAATAATATTCTTTATATTTTGTTGGTATCAATTCCTTGGTTGAACTGACAATCTCCAAGTATTTTAACTCATCTATAAACATATATCCTCTTGATAAAGGTACTCATTTTTTAGTATATAGCTTGACATAAAAGGTTTCTTATTTATGTCACCTTGAAACTGTTAAACTAACAGCAAGGAAGGTCTTCTTGCATGCATGTGTTCTTGCATGCAGAAGACTTAAATTAGGAAACCAGTTGTATTTAATTTACTTTTCCTAAGTTTACTTTGGAAAATAATTTAAAGTGATCTACATTAACTTTAGTAAAACACTAGTTAAAGTGAAAGTGAAATTAAGGTTTTTGCTTTACTTAAAGTTATAAAAAAAAGGTCAATTGGTGGAGAAGACAGTTGCATTCTGACAAAGACGGAGGAAGAAGTGAGAGAGATAATTTTGGCAAAGTAGACGGAGGAGCACTAACTCAGGAAGACAGCCCTAAATTGCAGAGGAGAGAGACAGGACACTTTAGCGGAGGTACACCGTACAGCAACAAGCTGCCTTGGGAACCGTGCCATCTCACAGGTTTTTCTCAGTGATTTGTTGGGTGTTTCGATTTTGCCATCTAGGGCATAAATCAATTTTCTAATATTGTAAAAGCTCGATATTTTCTTAATAAAAATATCCTCTCATACTACTACACCGGTTTTCCATCTTGGGTTGTGTCTGGGGGTTTCTACACAAATAGATTGTGTCGTTTCTATTGATTTGATTGATGTTGTAAATGGTTCTCAGATTTATATTCCATTGCATACTGTAAAGAAATTCATGTGTGGTTATTTCAGTTAAATTTAAATATATTGTTTTAGCCCCAGTTGTGCTTTGAAGAAAAATTTACAAGGTTTCAGAGCTCTAATGAGCTAAAGCTGAGAGATTTGCAGCAGCAGTGATAGATCAAGGGCTGATATATTGAAGACGCAAACCTAGATTGGAGATCTAGGGTCAAGTGTTTTATCTGCCAAAGGTCAAGTGTTTTATCTGCCACAAGTAGGGACACTTTGCCTCCCAGTGCCCAAACAAGAAGAAGAAGAGTAACACTCAAATGGATGGATCTGCAGAGGTGGATGAGTTCAGCAAAAACTTCGATGAGGATTTCTGATTGATAGCTTGCATGGCAAGCACCACAGGGATCAATCTATGGTACATTGACAATTGAGCATCTAGTCACATGACTAGACAGAAGAGGTTCTTCAGAGACTTGCAGGAGGGTGGAACAGGGATCCACGTTGAGCTGGGTGAAGATGCACAGTATCAGACACAGCGAGTTGGCACTATTTCATTTGAGAGGGAGTCTTGCAAACCCCTCAGTTTTGCTGATGTGTTATATGTTCCAGGTTTGACCAACAACCTCATAATAGTCTCCGCTCTGGAGGACAAGGTATATCAGCTGAAGTTCCGAGACCATAGAGTATATATCAAGCCTAAGGAGTCAAATAGGAGCTTGAATCAGGTTATTGGCAAAAGGAGTGGGAAAATGTATAGACTACACGTTGAGCCTGAAAAGGCTCTAGTCAGCAGCGGCAGCAGTCAGGGTGAGTTGTGGCATAGGAGGATGGCACACTTACCCCATGGAGCACTGAGTCACTTGAGACAAGCAGTCATTAAAGTTCCTCAAATACATGAGGAGAAGCATAACCACTGCAAGGGTTGTGCTTTGGGGAAGAACTTCAGGAGCCTTTCCCACATAGTGAGCACAAGTCTAAGGAGTTGTTGGACTTGGTGCATTCGGATGTATGCGGACCTATGAGTGTCCATTCTTTCAATGGTTACAGTTACTACGTAACCTTCATTGATGACTATTCCAGGAATACCTGGATTTATTTCCTGAAGGCCAAGTCAAAGGTCTTTGAGAGGTTCTGAGAGTTCAAAACTCTCGTGGAGAACCAAACAGGAAAGAAGATTCAGGTGTTTAGGACAGACAACGGGGCTGAGTACACTTCCAATGAGTTCATGGAGTATTGTTCGGCAGAGGGGATCAAGAAGGAGCACATTGTGCCCCATACCCCACAGCAGAATGGAGTTGCAGAGCAGAAGAACAAAAATATGGTAGGAGCAGCCAAGGACATGCTATTTGATCAGGGATTACCACTATTCCTTTGGGCCAAGGCATACAAGACTGCAGTTTACATTTAGAACAGGTGTCCCCACAGCCTTGGGGAGGAAGACACTCGAGTAGGTCTTCACAGGCACTAGACCAGATGTGAGTCACATTCACATATTTGGGAGTGTCTGCTATTGTCATGTTCATGCTGACACTAGGAAGAAGCTGGACCCTTCTGGAGAGAAGGGGTTACTTGTTGGTTATAGGGAGACTTCAAACGCATACAGAGTTTACATTCCGGCTCACAAGAGGATCATTGTGAGCTAGGATGTCCAGTTCGATGAGGATAAGGCCTTTTGAAGATCTGTTGGCTTACCAACAAAGCAACAACCAGCACAGGATACGGGGATCAAATTAGAGGAGCTAGATGTACAGGAAGAAGTACAGACACAGGGCAAAGGTTCTGGTAGTCAGAGGGAGTCAGGTGGACACGATCCTTCAGTCATTAACTTGGAGGATGAACTGCAGCACGAGACGAATATCTAGCAGTCGCAGCAGGTAGACACCAGGCCAAGGCCTAAGTGGTTCAGGTCCAAAGTACAGGATTCCAGGTAGGTAGATCCTCCATAGAGCTCCATGAGATGAAGCAAACCACCAGTGAGACTCGGTTATGGCACTGATGAAAGAGTTGATTATCTCTAAACCTTCTAGTTTCGAGGAGTCTGCACAACATGATGTGTGGCAGGAGGCCATGGTTGAGGAGTATGACTCAATCATGAAGAACCAGGTATGGAAGGTTATGCCGAGACCTGGAGGAAGAAGGTGGTGGGATCTAGGTGGATCTACAAAGTGAAGCATGCAGCAAACGAAAGTGTGGAAAAGTATAAGGAACGCTTCGTAGCAAAGGGATTTTCACAGAAGGAGGGCATTGACTATGAGGAGAACTTTGCCCCTGTTGCCAGGTATTCTTCTCTTCGGACCATTATCTCTTTAGCAACAGAGATGGGTTGGAGAGTCCATCACACGGACATCAAGACAGCCTTCCTCAATGGAGTGATAGAGGAGGAGGTATATATTGAGCAGCTAAAGGGGTTTGATGTGGAGAATAGGGAGACGCATGTATGCAGACTGCAACGAGCTCTTTATGGGCTTAAGCAAGCACCTCAAGCATGGTACTCGAGGATTGACAGCTATCTACGGGAGATGGTATTTCAGCAGAGTGAAGCTGATCACAACCCATACTTCTTGGCAGGTGAGGTGCCTCTCATACTGGTCCTATATGTGGATGATCTCTTTTTGACAAGAGATGAGAGGCTAATTGGAGATTGCAAGTCCAACCTTGCAATGGAGTTCGAGATGAAATACTTTGGGCTGATGAATTACTTTCTAGGCTTGGAGGTTTGGCAGAGAGATGGATGCCTCTTCATTGGACAGGGGAAGTATGCAGTAGAGATCTTGAAGACATTCAAGATGGAGGACTCCAAGCCCATGGCCATACCTCTAGTTTCCAACTGGAGGAAGATTGATGCATCAGGGTCAAACGAATTTGATCCTACCTTGTATCGTGAGCTTATCGAATCGCTTATGTATCTGGTCAACACTCGACCAGACATCAACTTTCAAGACAACCCCTTGATTCAGTTCATGGTGGACCCTCTAAGAGTGCATTGGACAGTTGCAAAGCACATACTTCGCTACATCAGAGGTACAGTGGAGAATGGATTGGTTTATGAGCGCAGGGGCAGTGTGCAGTTAGCAGGTTTCACAGATGCTGACTCGACAGGATGTGTAAAGGACAGAAAGAGTACTTCAGGTTGTTGTTTCAGCATTGGGTCAAGGGTTGTCTCTTGGTTAAGCAAGAAGCAGAAGTCAGCTGCATTGAGCTCGGCAGAGGCTGAGTACATGGCAGCCAGCATGGCTTCTTGTGAGGGTATGTGGTTGAGGAAGTTACTTTCAAGGTTATTCACGTGTGAGCTACAGGCCTCAATAGTTCATTGTGACAATCAAAGTGGCATCAAACTATCAGAGAATTCGGTGTTCCATGACCAAAGCAAACACATAGACATCAAGTACCACTTCTTGAGAGCTTGTGTTCAGAGAGGAACCATTCAGTTGGTGTACATACAGACAGATGAGCAGGTGGCGAACATTTTCACCAAGGAACTTTGCAAACAAAGTTTTGTGAAGTTCAGGGATAAGTTAGGGTTGCTATCGAATCCCTTTCTCGTTGAGAGGGACAGCTAAACTAACAGCAACAAGAAATGTCTTCCTGCATGCAGAAAACTTAAATTAGGAAACCAGTTGTATTTAATTTACTTTTCCTAAGTTTACTTTGGAAAATAAATTAAAGTGATCTAAATTAACTTTAGTGAAACACTAATTAAAGTGAAAGTATCCCACATCTGATATGCACGGGTTTTACTAAAAATGTGTGGGGTCACATGATCTTTAACTGCATCTCGGATTATTCTTCTAGCCTTAATATCCTTCTTGTTGAAGGCAGAAAGTGCTTGAGCATCGGTGGAAGCAGGAACAACAATAGGATTTGTTGTAGTGTTGTAAACCGCTTCATCCAATAACTCATTTTCCTCCAATATAAGCACTAGCCTAGCTTTCCATGAGACAAAATTCCCAGCCCCATCAAGCCTATGCTCCAATCTAAGTCATGTTGCCATCTCCTCTGCAAAGTTCAAGTCTCAACAAGATGTTTCCCACTCACAAAAGAAATCATTGACAATCTGAAATTTTTTTATATGAAATTCTGCTCTTCCTCTAACAAAGCTCTAATACCATGTAAACTTTGCAGCACTCTCCCAACCCGGTTTCAACCTCCAGTTTAAACATTGTTTAATGCCCAACCCAATTTATCATTTTGCTGCAAATTAAATTATTTCTCATAAACAATATAGGACTGAAACACAAGAAGAATTTTTACAATTTAACTAAGCAACAATTAAAAAACATAAATATTCAAAGTCAAGAATTTTTGGTCCAATGACCCAAGAAAAAACCCCAACCTCCGAGGAACACCTGTGAGAGAATTCTTTATTTATCTTTCAAAAATACAGCAGTAGACAAAAATTATCAGTCACAGCTAATCTCAACCAGATGATAAAATCAGCCTCGAAATTCGTGCCAAAATCAAAATTTTCAAACTCAAAAAATTTATGTTTGCAACCTCCTCGATTTCTGTGTTGCTACAGGATTGTACAGTTGTTGTACAAACAGGCTGTACGGCCTATACTGTACACTTTGCCTTGAAATTCGTGTTGGTTGAAACTGGATAATATATGCCTCGAAATTTGTGCCCATCTGGCTGCCTCGATTTTTGTGCCCTATACAAACTGAATCTGTACTATACGGGGCCTAGGCAGTATGGTACGACTGCAATAAATGCTCTAATTATTGTCTCGATTTTCATGCCTTGTGACTGATGTAACTTCACCTCGATTTTCGTGTTAAGAGAAAATGCCTCGGCTGCATTTTTCCTATTTCCCTGAAATTCTACTCTCTCTCTCTCTCTCAAAAATGCAAAAGTGCCTCTTCACTTGGAAATTTTGCCTTGTAGGTAAAAATGGTGTGGGTGAGTAAAAGGTCATCCAATCCAAGGGCCCATATTAGATTAGATGAGTGGTTGTGATAAAATCACTTTTTTCCACAAATTAAAAATTAATTCACTCACTTCTTAAATTTTTACTTAAAGTACACTTTAATCTCTAAAGTGCATTTAATGCCCATCTCAAGCCATTAATATAAAGTCCAAGTGACAAAACCCTTTTTCCTAGTGACTTAGGCAAAAGTCACCAAGGGAAACAACTTCCAAGTGTAAATTTGAGCATATAGATCTGTAGACAAATACACAACTCACAAAGAAGATCTCACAATTTACTCAGCAATTGAAGAATGAAACAATGCAAAAAAACTTGCAGTTGTGAATGCTTTCATTAATCAAAAAAGTAATTCAGATGATAATTACAATAAAGTAAAATGGCTTTAATAGCCACAAGCAATTCAAATCCACATGAGGAAGTTCGAATTGATTAGACTCTACTTGACTGTAGGTAACCAAGACTTTGTCTAAATCACTATCGGAGGACCCAATAGTTAACTGTCCTTGTCTAAACCATAACCTGAGTTCATTGGAGCTTTAAAACACAACCAAGTGTTACATTTAGTGTTGACTAATGGTTAACTGACTGTGGTAGGTGAGAAATGCGCCCCACATGTGTGCAATCAATTAAACCTAGCGCTAACTGAATGTAGAGGGCTAGAACTGAATGTAACTGACTCCTAACTTGGCTTGACTAGTCATTAACTGAAGTGAACTGACCTTGGTTGGTTTCGGCACTCCCAATTGCTTCCTAAATTGTAGGGATTGATCTAGGAGACTCCTAAACTTATGCAATCAAGTGCAATAAGTGGCAGTGAGCCTCAATTAGTGTTCCCCACACTTTGGTAACTGAAACATGTGCCCCAATTAGGTCAAGTTTACCCAATGGTGCTAATGACTATAAATAGACTGGATGGACTCCCGATTTAGACATGACTCTCGATTTAGACATATGACCAAATTTGGACAAGGGAGGATTAATAATCCTAACACCAAGGTATAAAAAATTCAACACTCCCTCTTACCCACGAAGTTGTTCTTCACCACACCCAACTTGTCTATGAAATGAATAAGCTTGCCTCTTCCAAGAGACTTTGTGAGGATATCTGCAACCTACTCATCAGTGGAAATCTACTGCAATGCCACAGCTCCTCTCTGAACATAATCATGGATGAAATGGTATCTAATCTCAATATTCTTTGATCTGTCATGAAATACAGGATTCTCAGAGAGCTGTATGCAACTCTAATTGTCACAGTAAATCATTGTAGGCCTCAGCTCCTGATCAAATAAATCCACCAGTAACTTGTGAAGCTGCAATTAGCATGATTGGTTGCCATGTACTCATCCTCTCCAGAACTCAAAGCAACAGACTTTTGCTTCTGACTAAACCACGACACTGCTGCCGAGCAGAAACTGAAACAACATTCGGAAGTGCTCTTTTGGTCTTCCACACTACCTACCCAATCTGAATCCATGAAGCCAATCAATCTAATCCCATCCGATCTCCTATAATCCAAACCATAATCCACTATACCTGCAAGGTATCTCAACACATGTTTTGCAGCAACCCAATGCACCCTTCTAGGCTTCACCATGAACTGACTAAGAGTATTTACTGCAAAACACAAATCTAGCCTCAAGTTGACCAGATACATCAAAGAACCTATGAGCTACCGATATAAGGTAGGATCCACCAACTCTTCCTTAGAAGCATGAAGCTTCTTCCAGTTGGTGACCATAGGTGTAGACATCGGCCTGCAATGCTCCATCTGAAATCTCCTCAGAATATCTACTGCATACTTTCCCTATCCCAGGAAAATATGACCAGGCTCCTGCCAAACCTCCAATCCCAAAAAATAATGCATCAACCCAATGTCAGTCATCTCATACTCTGAAGCAAGATCTCTCTTGCAAACTACAATAGGTCTCTCCCCACTTGTGCTAAACAAATCATCCACATACAACAGAACAATGAGTGGATCATCTCCAACCATGATGAAAAAGAGATTTGGATCAGACTTACTCTTCTAAAAACCCATTGACAGGAAATAAGAGTCTATCCTCGAATACCAAGCTCGAGGAGCTTGCTTCAGCCCATACAAGGCTTTCTTCAGCCTACACACATGAGACTCTCTCCAATGAATCTTAAAGCCCTGTGGCTGCTCCACATAAACCTCCTCCTATATGATTCCATTGAGAAATGAAGTCTTCACATCCATCTGATGGATCTTCCAACCCATTTCCACAGCAATGGAAATCAATGATCTGATAGAAGTATAACAAACAACCGGTGCAAAGGTTTGATCATAATCAACTCCCTCTACCTGTGAGAACCCCCGCGCCACAAACCGAGCCTTGTATTTCTCCACACCGCCATCTGTAGCATGATTTACCTTGTAAAGTCATCGAGAAGTCACCGCTGACTTCCCCTCAACTCTCGGAACAATCTCCCAAACATCGTTCTTCATGATGGAATGGTACTCTTCCATCATGGCATCTCTCCAAACATGATGCTGAGAGGCCTCCACAAAAGTAGATGGCTCTAATTCACAAAGACTAGCAACCAAGGCCATACCCAACTTCTATGGCATCACTATAGCCCTCACAGGCTCCTTGGGCGTTCCAAACTCCTTAGCTTCCCTCAGGGTCTCACGAAGCCATTTAGGTTTCTTCTTCCCTGAAGGTTCCTCACAAACTGGTCTGTCCTCATCTGATGAACTCCCAGAAGTAGAAGGCCCAAAAACCTATGTACCAAGAGTTGGTGAACCCTGTGATCCTATAGCTTTGTATGGTGAACATGTGACCTGAGAACCAAAACCTGTCCCCGAAGAACCTACAGGTTGAACCACTGAAGCTAGAGATCTTGTGCCTGTACTCCGTGGTCTGGTAACCCCGGAAACCTATGAACCTGTCACCCGTACAGAAGGTACCTGTGAAGCTACCTGAGGTGTGGGAACCTGCTGCTCTCCCTGCATTAACTCTCTGGACTTCTTGAAAGCCCGCTCCTCCTCCAATCTCACTTCCCTCCTCACAACAACCTTCCTCAGAGCAGGAAGATAAATGTGGAAGGCCTTCAAAGTCTCATCATACCCCACAAAGATGCCTCTCTCTGCTATGGGCTCAAGCTTTGTCCTCTTCTCAGAAGGGACATGTGAAAAAGTCAAGGAACCAAATATACGAAAATGACTCACCTCAAGCTTCTTGCTTGTGAACATCTCCTCAAGAGTCTTGTTCCCCAAGGCATGATGGCGACTCCTGTTCTGAAGGTATACAGCTGTACTACATGCCGTTGTCCAAAGAAAGAAAGGAAGTGACTAATCATGTAACATGGATCTCGTTGCTCCAACAATAGATTGATTCTTCCTTTCTGCCATTCCATTCTGGTGAGGAGTGTATGGTACTATCAACTGTCTCTGAATGCTCTCTTGTCTACAATACTCATCAAACTCCTTGGAGGTATACTCACCCCCGTTATTTGATCTGAGTGCCTGAATCTTCCTCCCAGTCTGGTTCTCCAAAAGAGCTTTGAACTCTTGGAACCTCTGCAAGACCTCCTCGGATTTCTTGCGCTTCAGGAAGTAGATCCATGTCTTCTTGGAATGATCATCGATGAATGTCACATAATACTCAAAACCTCTCAAAGAAACAACTGACATAGGACCACACAAGTCAGAGTGTATCAAATCAAGAACTCCTGCTGACTTGCTGTCACTACTCGTAAAAACAGTCTTGGTGTACTTTCCCAAAGCACACCCCTTTCAAACATCACTGTGCTCAGTGTTGAACTCAGGCAACCCTATAACCATGTGCCTCAACATCCGCAAAGCTGGATGATGCAGATGAGCCATCCTCCTATGCCACAACTCACAAAGCTCACTGTCGTTGCTATGTGTCAAAGCATGTTGGGGCTGAAACAAGAGCTTGTACAGTTTCCCACATCTGACCCCAACGATGTAAGAGGCAGATGGTCCTGCAGTCTTGGGAAAAACACACACATGTCCATCCAAGAAAGACACCCCAAGACCCCTACCCTCGATTATGGAAACTGATATCAAGTTCTTCTTCAGCCCAGGTACAAACAATACGTCCCTCAAAGTCATGGGACTCATGGACTCTCTCTAAAATGTAATGGTCCCATGCCCAACAACTATGACAACTGTGTCATCCCCCAACACGACCTCCACATCTATCCCTGCCTGTGAAAGCTCAAAGAACATCTCTAGAGCACCTGTCATGTGGCTCGAAGCTCCACTGTTAATATACCACGTGTTGGTGGTGGATGCACTGAAAGAATGGCCAGTCAACAAGGAATACTCCCTCTCAATATCAATGTATGCATTGGTGATGATAGATGTGCTCTCTCTATCAACATTCCCAACACAAACAAAAAACTCTCTCTCAAATCTAGTTGAAAACTCCTCAACCTCTGCAGAAGTTGTTGTCTGCTGCTGCTTCTTCTTCTTCTTCTATGGGCACTATCTAGCATATTGCCCAAACTTCTGACAAGCAAAGCACTTTAAAATGCTCAAGTCCTTCTTCTGTCCATCCTGCTGCTTAGCCCCACCCTTCTTGGAGCCCTTCTTGAACTTCTTTCCCTTCGCAGTCATAGCCACATTCTTCTCATCCTACCTGCTAGTAGCAGAGCTGCCCTACACAAGACCTCTTCGGGTCTCCTCCTAAACAAAATCATCCCAAGTCCCATCTCAAGTAGGTAAGTTCTCCCTAGCTACTATAGCCTCCACAAAAACAGCCCAAGGCTTTGCAACCCCATTCAAAGTTGTCAGCACTAGCTGAGAACCAAGAACAACCTCCCCTACTGATGGAAGCTCGTCTCTCACCTGAGAGATCCTAGTAAGGTAGGAAATCACACCCTCAACTTTGGCCATCTTGATACTTTTCAACTTCTCTCTCAAAACCATTTTCCTATTTTCATTTGAGCTTTAAAACAAGCTGGTCAAAGCATCCCATATCTTATATGCACGAGTTTTACTAGAAATGTGTGGGATCACATGATCTTTAACTCATGATCTTTAAATCGAGACGTGTGCTTGATCTAAACTCTTATGCAAGGAGAGCATACGAGAACATTTAAATATCATGTGATCATGCACTTGATGTGTGGGAGAACATTTACGTTTAGCATTTTCTTTCTGTACTTAGGAATAAATAAAAATTTAGTTAAGTTTTGTCATTTCTTTGAATAAAACAACTTTTGGATCATTGCCTTTTTTTCATAAAACTTGTGCTACTGAGGTCTTCTTGTCAAGTTGAGATGTTTTTACAGGATATTGAAACCAGAGATTCTGGTGTTCTTGTATGCTCTCCTTGCATAAGAGATTAGATCGAGCACACGTCCCGCAGTTGGAGCCAAATGTTATCAACTATTTTGTACCATAGTTGAACCCTATGTCACAGGGTTCGCCGGACTTCAAGGTTGAAGTTTGGAATTCGACGAACCTTAACAAAAAATTGAAATTCGTTTACATTCGTCGAACTTTATGGCGACTGAAGCAAAGGGCGCTGAAGCAAATGCCGACTTCGTGATTCTATTCTTGTTGGAGACAAGCCCATTCTCGTTGGCAATGGACACTTCCAAGGCCAGAGCGGGTGCTGCGAGCAACACACTTCTTGCTATTTGATAAATTGGCAAACAAATTCCTTGACAGATGGATGGCGGTAGGGCTAGGAACACTACATCGGCCCAATCCATTCTCGTCCCGCTTCGGCCTTTCTGCGATTTCCTAAAACAGTCAAAACATTCTCGGGGCATCGATGGCCATAGAATTAGGATGACCATGACTTGCTACGGGCCACAAACAGTGGCCAATATGTTTTTTCAATACGCCCTCACTAATATTGTATTGTAATGTAAATTTTAATTTATTCTAAAGTATGATTTTAATTTTTGATGTCCCATCAAGTATTTTTTTTTCTTTGGACTCATGTTTTATAAAATATATGGGTTTTAAATATATTTATAAATTTTAAAAATTAATTTAGAATATATATATATATATATATATATATATATATATATATTGGTTTCATGTTTTATAAAGTATATTTTATATAGGGGTTTTAAATATATTTATAAATTTTAAAAATTAATTTAGAATATATATATATATATATATATATATATATATATATTGGTTTCATGTTTTATAAAGTATATTTTATATAGGGGTTTTAAATATATTATAAATTGTAAAATTTAATTTAGAATATATATTTATAGGCAAATTTACTGCCGAACCTCATAAAAAAATTTGAATTCAAACCGAATTTCAAGGTCGCCAAACTTGAACTCGAACCCGAACCATGTGACATAGGTTGAACCTCCTGTTGAGCCGCCATTTGATGAAAATGGTCAATGTTGATAAAATGGTCAATGTTCATGTTCAATGCCGCAGAAGTTCAGAATGTTTTGCCTAGCCAATTTTGGCTAGTCATTTTTATTTTTATGTTGAAATGACCATGCCCCATGGGGTTTTTGTAATAAAGTGTGCTAGTAGGGGTTTTGAGTAGCTCGGTCCCCTAAGACGTAAAATTTCAACTAAGGTATTCTAGGGAGTTTTTTCCCTTGTCAATTATGCTTTGCTTATAGCCAAGTATAATCGATGGGGTTTTCTCCTGCTTCCTCCAAAGCTGGAATGCCCGATTTTGAATTTTGGGCCTTTGGGGGTTATTAGAGTCCAACTAGTAAATATGAACCTACTAGAAACTATCAGTATGTTCTATGGTCATTTTCTACCCCTAGGATACATTAAAACAATATCCAAAAAAAATATCTCGGACACGTGGTGATTTTTTTTTTTTTTTTTTTGACGGTTGGAAATTAATTAAACCATTTTGCCCATGGTTTAATTGAAAATTTTCAATTTGTAATAATTAAGGGGTTCGGGGGGTGTTTTTGGCNTTAATTGAAAATTTTCAATTTGTAATAATTAAGTGGTTCAGGGGGTGTTTTTGGCAAATAAACACTTCTAAGCCAAAACATTCATTTAGCCCCTAGACACAATTATCCTAAGTTTCGGACTATTATTTGGCTTTATAATTAATATTTTCTCAAAAAATGAGAAATATTAATTAAAATAAGAAAAATAATAAATTGGAGAAAATCAAAATATCTCAAAAAAAGGCAAAATTGAATAAAATAAAGAGCTAATTAGCTCGACACGGAGCATTTATGATGATTTCAATCAACATCGGTCAGTTTCAGATCAAGTATCGGGGTGTAGTAGTTGAACTATCAATCAGAAATTTGCCCTCTTTGGTCAAATTCGTTTTTGGTTGAAGTGTGGGTTATCTATTGGCTGGGTGATCATTACGAGGGAGGATGAGCCACCTCCCCCCCCCTCATTACTCCAGCACTCAGTTATAGCTCAGTTACAACTCAGTTCAACTCCGAATCAATTGCTAGAACTTCATTCAATCAAGGAAATCACCGTAGTTTGCTCCGGTGTTATTCTTAGTCCAGATTTAGGGCTTTGAGCCATAGTGGAAAAACTCAACATCAACAAATTATTGGCGAGGATCCAGAAAACATCTTCTCGGCAACATCGGTGAAAAAACTGGCAAAAATCGGCAAACCGTGGCAAGCATTAAAAAATGCAAATTTTGTACTTCAAGAGGGTCAAAATTTCCTTACATTTTTTCCCCTATTTGCCGATTTTTCTCGATTTTTCCCAATCTTTCCCGATGTTTTCCCGATTTTTTCCGATTTTTTCCCAATGTTTGCCTATTTTTCCCAATGTTTGCGGATGTTTCGCGATGTCCGATTTTTTTAAGAAATTGCAATTTTTCGGGACATCGCCAAAAAATCGGCAATTTTTTCCACTATGGTTTGAGCCCTATCTTTCTTTTCTTTTTGTATATATAGAGGTGCCTTGCTCTCTCTTATTCATGGATCATTTGTTGTAAACTTACTCTGTAGAATTTTGTAATTGCTTTATGCTCATTTTTTGGAATAGGATCAAGACTTTGGAGGTCCATGCAACTTGGTGCTAGTGGTGAATGAACTTTGAGAGGTGAATGCTTTCCATATTTTTTCAATTCATATGCTTATGTGTGTTCAAATCAATTGGTTTTAGAAATCTATTTTATAGAACGTAAAATCTCCCATTTACAGTTGATAATTTGGTTGATTATGCTATTGTATCAAGATTTCATGAGCAAGAAATATTCAGTTGTATTAATGTTGATGAATCTTTATATGCTTAGAATGCTAGTTGATTGATCTCACTGGGTTGTTTGAGTGGTCTGATTTTGGACAGGATTTGCCATCTTGGAGAAGGGTGTGAGCTCAGTTGCATCTAGCTCATCTTCAGGATCACAAGCTTGTTTGTTTAACATTGGTTTTATTTTCAGGATCTACACAACTTGGATTATTTCAAGAATGAGGCACTAAGGGTTTGGTTTGCTTCAAGTTCCATCCTACAAACTACATTAAAACTTGGTCACTTGGTTACCTTGGAAGCCCTAAAGCACCTTTCTTGGTTTCGTTTATGGTTTCCTCCCCTTCATTTTTGCCTTCTCTTTAGCCCTTTTTCTTTCCTAGCTTTGTTTCTCCTTGGTTTTTCAGCCCTCTTCTTCCTTGTCTTTTGCTGCCCTCTTTTACTGTTTTTCAGGCCTCTTCTTTTCTCTTTTTTGCAGCCACTATTCGCTGCCCTCTTTGCTTCCATTCGCTCCACTTTCCTTCATCTTTTTCTCCTCATAGCTCTTAGTTGTTTTGCATTTAGTTTCATTTCAACAAGATTAAACAAAAAATTGCATTTAAAAGTTGTTTTGCACTTAGATCTAATTGTAAAAGTTGCATCTCATTTTTTATACTTAGATCTTAGTTGCATCTAGTTTCCTTTCCATTTGATTTGACTAATGCTAAAGGGTGCTTGTAGTGTGATTTGCATTGTGTTGTAGGTTTAAGCAAAAGCAAACTCAAGAAGGGGACTTGAAGAAGAAGAAGGAGAGATCATCAAAGAGAAGAAGAAGATTGCAAAACCAAGAGGAGATTTGAAACCAAGAACAAAACCATGAAGACTTAAACACTCTCATTTTTTGTAAAGATCTTAAGAGCCCATTTAAAAGTCACTTCTACTATCTTCATTTCTCATTCCAAGGTTGAAAATTCTCAAAAGTTGTATTTGATTAATAAAATAAGGCTAAGTGGGATAAATCCTCCCATAGTTTGTGTTTCTTCCCCATTTGGGGAAGAGTGTCTTGTGTGTTCTTAGCTTAGATTTGCTTCAAGTACCTAGATTAGTTTCATTTTTGCTTAGAACACTAATTGCTAGATTAGTTTCTACTTTATTTGAGCTATCATTTGGTTTCTTTGCTTACAGTCTGTTTGTCTTTAAAAAGAACCAAGACTCTTGAACTTGTCATAAGACAAGTCAAGAGCACTCTCTATTGAAGAGCATAAGTTTTGCATTTTTACTGCATCTTAACATATAGATTAGTTAAAAGTCTCTTGAACCTCTGTCAGAAGACAAGTAAAGAGCACTCTCTGTCGGAGAGGTTCACCTGTGTGCTCTAATTAAAATTCGTAACTCATCACTCTCTTTTAAATAAAATTCGAATTTATCTCGTTGTTTCCTTGCCGGAGTATGCTCTGACAGACCTAAAAATCGGATTACCCAGAAACGACATTGCACTGTTAATCTTACAAGATTCAACATAATAAAACTTTCAACCCCATAACCAACGCATCGGCGTTAACTCGATAAATACTCAGGTAGTGGTTAAATTCCAAGTGTGGGCGTATGGCAACCCAATCTGGACACTCGTTGGTTAAATTCTCTGAACACCCAGCTTGTGATTCCAGACCGGTCTGTCATGTCTTCGAACGGAACCACTGAAAGTATTTCCAGTTAGGTTTCCTAGACACCTAAAGCAAGATTACATAAAATTTACAATAAAATAAACCAAGAACAATTGCAAAACGATCTCACAAACGTTACCATTTTGAACTCTTGTATCAAGCAACCCAAGCACTTAAGACTATCTTTGACTCCATAAGGCGTTGGTCCTTGTCATCAACTTTCATTTGCTTTTTATCGATCTGAAGCATTTGTATTATCGTGGTTGTCTTGCTTTAAATTATCAAGTTGTTTCCTCAATCTTGTGATCTTGCATTTATCTGGTGATTATTTTATTTCATCGTTATAAAGTTGTAATCATTCAAAAACTCCTAAAAAACATCCATCCACATCACTCAACACCAAAAACACTTAAAAACTTAAGAGCCATAGAAAACTCTTTGTTAGGGACAACCCCCCTTGGCTTCGTTAGGAATTTGTCTAAACGGAGGAGCTAGGATTTAGGTGACAGTACCTGGCTCATTGCTTGCCCCCAAGGCCACAACTTCCCCACTTCTAGTGAGGGAACAACTTTCGAAAGATTTCTATTGCTGGTGTGCATCTTGGCGAACAACACAATGAAAGACCATGTGATCCCAAACATATTGAGTAAGACCCGTGCATTTCAAATGTGGGATGCTTTGACCAACTTGTTTCAAAGCTCAAACGAGAATAGGAAGATGGTTTTGAGAGAGAAGTTGAAAAGCATCAAGATGGCCAAAGTTGAGAGTGTGATTTTTTACCTTACTAAGATCTCTCAGGTGAGAGATGAGCTTGCAGCAGTGGGGGTTCTTGGTTCAGAGCTAGTGCTAACAGCTTTGAATGGGGTTTCAAAGCCTTGGGCTGTTTTTGTGGAGGCCATAGTAGCCAAGGAGAACTTACCTACATGGGACAGGACTGGGGATGACTTTGTTCAGGAGGAGACACGGAGATGTCTTGTGCAGGGAAGCCCTTCCACTAGCAAGGAGGATGAGGAGAATGTGGCATTGACTACAAAGGGGAAGAAGAAGTTCAAGAAGGGCCCCAAGAAGGGTAGGGCTAAGCAACAGGAGGGATAGAAGAAGGATTTGAACATTGTGAAGTGCTTCGCTTGTCAGAAGTTTGAGCACTATGCTGGGCAATGTCCACAGAAGAAGAAGAAGAAGAAGAAGAAGAAGAAGCAGCAGCAGACAGCAGTTGCAGCACAAGTGGAGGAGTTTACAACTAGATTCGAGAGAGAGTTTTCTCTCTGTACTGGGCATGTTGATAGAGAGAGAGCATCCATCATCACCAGTGCAGATATTGATCTTGAGAGGGAGTATTCCTTGTTGACTGGCCATTCTTTGAGTGCATCCACCACCAACACGTGGTATATTGATACTAGAGCTTTGAGCCACATGACAGGTGCTCGAGAGATGTTCTCTGAGCTTTCACAAGCAGAGATTGATGTGGAGGTAGTGTTGGGGGATGACACAGTTGTTAGAGCAGTTGGGCGTGGGACCTATTACCAACTAGGCTGCACCTAGTTGGACTTTCAGTGAGCCACCAATAATGAACAAGATACTTGTTTGTATTCAGAGTTCAGAAGTCCTTTCAGGCCTTCATGGCTATTTTATTTTTTGAAACACATGTTCATACCCCCTTGGGGAAATTGTAATAAATGTCCTAGCATTTAATTTTTTATAAAAGGCTCAGCTTCCCAAACTGAAGCATCAAGCCGACTAGCCCAAAGTGTTTTTTCCCTTGGTTATTATTGGTTGTTGAACAAATGACTAATAATTTCTGAGTTTTTCACTCACACCTCCAAAGCGGGGCTATTCATCTTGGTGTTTCGGCCTTAGGAGGTTATTAGAGCCTTTGTGTCAGTGTTTTTCAACATGCTAGGCATTCGAGTTGAGTCTGTATGGACATGTACTAAGTCCCCCTAGAGTTTCGTCAATTTCTGAGAAAAATATTTTTATCCGTTTTTTAAGCCATTTTTTAAAGGTTTAATTAAGAAACTTCAAAATGTAATAAAATTCAAATACGGAGTCTGTTTCTAACGTGGGGACACTCGTTTTCACAGTCAAAGTGTCCACTTTACCCCAGAGACCACTTTCCACATCAATCGGGTAGCCGAAACACCCCGTGAGGCATTATTTGGCTAAAAATGCTTCAAAATGGCATTTTAATCCTAAATTACAACAATTTGGCACAAAATGACAAAGTTGAAAAAAAAGTCAAAATTCTTTTAAAAAGGTGAGGAAGTGACATGGCATGATGTCACCATAAAGCATGCGATCCTTTTTTTTCAAATGTTAAGAACCAAACTTTGGTTAAAGTTTAAGGGGATTAGTATGGTTTTAATAATGGATGGTGACGTCAAAATTTTAAAGGAATCGTGAGCATATGTAAGTTTGCGCTAGCATGAGGGGGTGGACCCCCTTCATATCCATGTTATAACATTACTTTGGTTAAGCTTGAAATACCATGCTTTACCTTGAAGTGACTTGGCATGAGGTTGGTGAATTAACTCGCATGGTAATGGAAGTTGACATCAAGCTTATGTGGGGTTGCACTAGCATGAAGGGGTGGATCCCCCTTTGTTTCTTTTCACTTGTAAACTTTGGATATAGTCCAAAATGGATCCATCATACATCAGAGCTTGTTAGCAAGCGAGTATGTTATTGGCAAGTTTGCTCACGTCATTTTTTAAGCCGTACAATCGCGTGAGGTGAAGAGCATGCGATTTAGTATTTGGTGAGTTGGCTTTTGGGAGTTGGAGTGAGGTCGCCTACCTCATTTGAGGTGACACCTCCTCCATACTAATTGTCCAATTAAACTAAAGAATCAGCCCACCGATTCTTTTGATTGATTCAGTTCAACTCAGCTTCACTTAGCTAAATTCCTACTTCTTCTGCCAGTGTTGGTGGTGACCCCCTGGCCTTGTATTTGCTATAAATAAAGCTTTGCTCTCCTCATTCAAACTAGTTGGAATGTACTGGGAAGAGCCTTGTTGAATGTAATCATTGTTTATCTGAGAAATAAAAGAGACTTTGGAGGTCTACTTGTGTGGTGCTTTTTGAGTGGATGTATTATCATTGTGCTTTGTTGAGATAATATTTGTTAGATCCATTTTCCTTCCAATTTCCAGATCTAGCTTGCTTAAAGGACTGGTAAATGAAGTTGTTTGTTTACTACTTCATTTTATTTAGCATGAATGTCTAGAGATGTGAAATTGAATATTTTCATTTGTTTATGGACATTTTCATATTTTGATCTCTAAGTGTATATGCTACAGGATTTGATCTTGTTTGTTGAGATGTGTGAAGTGTAGGTCATCTTAGTTGGGGATAAAGAGGATCTTGTTTGATCTTTCTCATTCCGACATTTTTTTTGTTTACAGATAAAGTCCCTCGATGCCCCACAATCAAAGCCTCAAGGATCATCTTGTTCTCTAAACTCCCCCTCTCTCCTTCTCAAATTTGTTTAAAAAAATATTTTTGTCCTTTATACAAAAAGCAGTTGCAGATCTAAGGTTTAAAGTTCATTCTAATACATAGATCGTAATTACTTTTCATGATTAGATCTAGCTAAAATGGAAAAAGAATAATTTTCTAGTATAGATCTACATTACCGAGTTCTTCTTGTTTCAAGTCATCTGCATTTACAAAATTAAAAGTCTTGATTAGTAAGATTAACTGCCAAGTTTAAGGTTCAGATCTAGCATCTAAGTGCTCTAATTTGTTTGTTTTCCTTACAAAACAAACAAAGACCCTAAAAACATATTTTTCTAGCTCATTTTTTCAGTTTCTTCTACTTAGTTCATTTCAGCTTTTTACTTAGAATTTTTTTCGACAGACTTTGGTAGTTTTCCCAAAGCACTCTTAAAGTATTTTTGGGCATATTCTATTAATGTCTGTTGGCTGTTTTTTGCAGGTTTACAATAAAACAGGAGGAAACTCTGGCGAATTTTCGCAAAATCAAGCAAAAAGAAGACAAGCAAAGTTTCCCTTTGCATAAAATTTATTTTTCTCACAAGTTGTAAGCCTTTGGATCCCGATTTGAGGACCAAAGTGCACTTTCTTTCGCATCATTGTAAAAGCAAAAAGTGAAGTTTGAGTAGGCTTTTTAGAGCCCGGTCCCCATCCCCCTTGGGGGATTTGTGTCGGTGTCATTTTTTCTGTCTTCTTTATATGTTGTTAGCATAGTTATTTTTCTTTATCATTTCATGCTTTACTTAAGTTTTGCAAAAGTAATCTGAATACTTACCCACTGCGCTATACCGAAGTACCATAAGGGAAAAGATTTGAGCAGTGTAGTAATTATAAAAAAAAAATTGTTATGCACTACTGAGTTTAAAATAAACCCCCTCGCTTTCCCAAGTACAGCTTCATGGATAAGGGTTTGCCCGAGTACTGAATCTAAAAAGAGACTCCTTGGTTCTCTTTTTTTTGTAATCAGAAAACTTGTTCTAAAAACATTTAAAAATTTACAAGGCCTTTACCGTCGTATGCTCTACTTCCACTGCAGCTTTGTCTGATCAGTTGGTAGTATTAGAAAGGGATTTAGGTGACTAGCTTAATTAGTTTCCACTCCCGAAATTAATCTCCCCAGGCAAAAATCCAACGCCTCTAATTAAGTCGTTGCGGTGGCAAAATCCACAAAGGAAGCGGGAACAACTAGGTAGTGACCTCGAGACATTGTTAGGCTACACCCTTGTTAGTGTAGCATAGTCTTAGTCTCTAAGACTAACACTGATGCCTTTGAATGGTTCACTTCCCTGAATGACGACGATATCAAGACCTTCAAGGAATTTGACACTGCTTTCAATAAAAGATGGGAGGATAAGAAAGAGAAAAGGCACCTTTTGGTTGCCTTAACAAACACTAAAAAGAAGGAAAACGAAACCATAGAAGAGTTTAAAAGTTCAGTGATATGGTGGGCAGATGCCCAACAGATATTAAACCATCAGAGACCTCAATTTTCATATATTACACAAAAGCATTCGAGGGAGAAATGAGGTACCAACTTAGAGACCAAACCTGACGACCTGAAGAAAGCCATGGAAATAGCTAAGAAGATTGACAGAAACATGTAATCTGTAGGAAAGTCTAACATTCCAGGATTTGTTAGAGGCACCATTTCATCTTCCAAAACTCAGGATACCGGAGGAAAAACAGTAGAACCTGAAGGAAAAGATGAAGGAAAGGAATCAATGAAAGAGGTAGCTGACATGTTGAAACAAATGATGATAAATTGTACCTCCTAGATGAGTGCTATGCAAAATAGGATAAACAACATGGAAAAAGTACAGGTTTCTCAAAATCATAAAAACTTCCATCCTAGACAAAACCAGGAGTGGAAAAAGAAGTATCCTCCTTATGAGAAGAGACCTCCAAATCAACTTGAAACAAACAACATGGTGATTGATGAGGTTCCTCCCTATTGTCGGCCTTGTGATGAACTTCATGAAGAATCTACTTGTCCAAAATTATGCTACATTATGGAACAAGAACAAATGGAAATGAATAACTTTGTAGGACATCCTAGAGGTCATGACTACATAAACAATGTAGGTCAAGTTCATCATATTTCAAAAGAAAAATGGAAGCAAGCCAAGGACTACAGTCAGGAAAAGGATAATGCTACTAAGATGTTTTGTGAAAAGCCGTCACCTGAACAGATTATGGAGAGGTACAAAGGGGTTGTTTATCAGAGAAAGAAAAACATGATCCCAACCAAATCAAGCCAGCATATGCCATAGGTAAAAAATTCTCCCCCTCTAGATCTAAACATTGATTTGGGTAATTGGTTGTCAAGTGCTAAGATTTTTGTCCCTGTAATTGAGATCCTCAAAATTCCAAGTCAAGGAGATATTTTCATGAAAACTTTAGCAAAACCTAAGGAAAATATAGTTGAAAATTTTGAGGAAACAACTATTGAGAGACCTAAAGAGAAACTGGTCAACTCAAAAGAAAATGAGAAGGATAAACCTAAAGAAGATTTGTCAAAAAATCTGAGTAATTTCAATGAAGATGTCCCCATCATCTTGCATAGTAGTGATCCTAATAAAGAAGATCATCCTGCTTTCTACATTTCGTTGATTGCAAAAAAAAAATTGTTGCACAATTGCATGCTTTATTCAGGTGCATAATCAAACATCATGACTAGAAAAGTCATGGAACAAATGGACTTAACTATCACAAGGCCATACCATAATGTATGTGCCATGGATTCAAGAGAAATCGATGTCGTGAGTATAATTCTAAATTTCCCAGTCAAACTAGCAGCATACCCTCACATAGGTGTAACCATGGACATAGTGGTCATAGATGTTCCTGACAGATGGGGAAAGTTGTTGTCGGGAAAGTGGGCTGCCTCTCTAGGAGGATCTATTCAAATGGACTGGACCTACGCCATGATTCCTGCTTATGAAGACGCACATGTCAAATTATATAGAGAAAAGGAAAGAAAGTATCATGTAGAAGATCCAGATGAGCCAGATAATGAGTATATTTGTGAAACAGACAATCTTGGGAACCATGCAATCTATGCTAACTAACTTATACCCATTAGAGAAAAAGCTAATGATGAGGAAATTGATGAGCTAAGGAGAATGAGTTTTGATGGAGCTTGTTCGAAGGCTAGGAAAAGGGCAAGCATTGTTATAACTTCACCATCAAATAAAAAATTCAATTTTGCATACAAACTTGAGTTTAATGCATCTAATAATGTAGCAGAGTATGAAGCACTATTGCTAGGACTTGAAATTGCTAAAGATATAGAAATTCATGTGCTCAGTATTAAAGGTGATCCAGATCTGATTATTTCTCAAGTCAAAGGAACATTTGCATGTAAAAGTGAAAGACTTAAGAAATATAGGAATGTTGTGTGGGACACTTAGAATTATTTTTAGGCATTGAACATTGTGGCCATCCCACGTTCTGAAAACTATAAAGCAGACAAACTTGCTATGGCAACTTCAACTTTGGAATTTTCGGAAGAATTGGTCAAAGGAGATGGAAAATTTGAAATAAACTTTAGGCCTTCAATATCAGATAACATAAATAATTGGCAAGTGTTTAAAGATGATAATCAGATTGTAAAATTCATCAACAACATGCAGGAGTTTTCCAACTGTCAAATAAATTTTCAGGATGAGAAAGATACTGATATCAAAGAAGAAGATCAACCTATGAACCGCATCCCAAAGAATGTTGTTGAATGGGAAAGTAATTTTGATAGGCGGGAGAGATATAAGAAAAAGGAAACGGTAAAACCTGCCGATTTCATAGAAATAAACATTGGTACTGATAAGGAACAAAGAAACATAAAAATTGGAAAAGGTACTTCTAAAAAAGAAAGAAAGGACCTAATTGATCTTGTAAAAGAATACAGAGATGTATTTGCTTTTACTTATGACGAGTTAAAATCTTATCGGGATGATGTATTCCAACATACAATCCCATTAAAGCCTGAATCCAAACCCTTTCAACAAAAACTTAGAAGGATAAATCCTAAGTTAGCACCCATCGTCCAAAAAGAGTTACAAAAGATGTTGGTTGCAGGCATTATTGTCCTAACAAGGAATTCATCATGGTGTTAGTTCACAGGTTTTCGGGGTTACTAGACCACCGAGTACAGGCACAGGTTCTCCGATTTCAGTGATTTAGCCAGCAGGATCTTCAGGGACAGGTTTTGGGTCTCAGGTCACAGGTTCACCATATAGAGCTACAGGATCACAGGTTTCACCAAGTGTTGGTTCACCAGCCTCTAGTTCACAGGTTATTGGGTCGTCTACCTCTAGGAGTTCATCAGATAAGGACAGACCAGTGTGGGAGCAACCTTCAAGGAAGAAGAAGCCTAAGTGGCTTCGGGAGACCTTGAAGGAAGCAAAGGAGTTTGGAACGCCCAAGGAGCCAGTGAGAACTATAGTGATGCCAGACAGATTGGGTATGGCATTGGTTGCTAGTCTTCGTGATTCTCAGCCATCTACTTTTGAGGAGGCCTCTCAGCATCATGTTTGGAGAGATGCCATGATAGAAGAGTACCATTCCATCATGAAGAACGATGTTTGGGAGATTGTTCCAAGACCTGAGGGGAAGTCAATGGTGACTTCTCGTTCGCTTTACAAGATAAAACATGTTGCAAATGGTAGTGTGGAGAAGTACAAGGCTTGGTTTGTGGCGTGGGGTTTCTTACAGGTTGAGGGAGTTGATTATGATGAGACCTTTGCATCGGTTGCTCGTTATACTTCTATCAGGGCATCGATTTCCATTGCTGCAGAAATGGGTTATAAGATCCATCAGATGGATGTGAAGACTGCATTTCTCAATGGAATCATACAAAAGGAAGTGTATGTGGAAGAACCACAGGGCTTTGAGATTCATGAGGGAGAGTCTCATGTGTGCAAGTTGAAGAAAGCCTTGTATGGGCAGAAGCAAGCTCCTCGAGCTTAGTATTCCAAGATAGACTTTTACTTGTTGCGGATGGGTTTTCAGAAGAGTGAGGTCGATCTAAATCTCTATTTCAACATGGTTGGAAATGATCTGCTCATTCTTCTATTGTATTTGGATGACTTGTTTATCACAAGGGGAGAGAGACTTATTGCAATCTGCAAGAGAGATCTTGCTTCAGAGTATAAGATGATAAACATTGGGTTGATGCACTATTTTTTGGGATTGGAGGTTTGGCAGGACCCTGGTCATATTTTCCTAGGATAGGGAAAGTATGCAGTTGCTATTCTGACGATATTTCGGATGGAGGATTGCAGGCCGATGTCTACACCAATGGTCACCAACTGGAAAAAGCTTCATGCTTCTGAGGGAGTGTTGGTGGATCCTACATTATATCGTCAACTCATAGGTTCATTGATGTATCTAGTCAAGTCTAGGCCAGATTTGTGTTTTGTGGTGAACACTCTCAGTCAGTTCATGGTGGAGCCTAAGAGGGTGCACTGGGTTACCGCAAAACATGTGTTGAGATACCTTGCAGGTATAGTGGATTATGGTATGGATTATAGGAGATCGAATGGGATTAGATTGATTGGCTTCACAGATTCAGATTGGGCAGGCAGTGTGGCAGACCGAAAGAGCACTTCCAAATGTTGTTTCAGTTCGGGCTAGGCAGCAGTGTCGTGGTTCAGTCGGAAGCAAAAGTATATTGCTTTGAGTTCTACAGAGGCTGAGTATATGGTAGCTAGTCAGGCCAGTTGTGAGGCGCTGTGGCTTCGCATGTTATTAGTGGATTTATTTGATCAAGAGTTGAGGCCTACAGTGATTTACTGTGACAATCAAAGTTGCATCCAGCTCTCTGAGAATCCTGTATTTCACGACAGGTCAAAGCATATTGAGATCAGATACTATTTCATCTGTGATTATGTTCACAAAGGAGTTGTGGCATTGCAGTACGTTTCCACTGATAAGCAGGTTGCAGATATCCTGACGAAGTCTCTTGGAAGAGGCAAGTTTATTGATTTCAGAGACAAGTTGGATGTGGTGAAGAACAACTTCCTCGGTAAGAGGGAGTGTTGAATTTTATATCTTGGATTTGTTCCCCTAAATGACATTTGCATAAGTCACTAGGAAAAAGGGTTAAGTCACTTGGACTTTATATTAATGACTTGAGATGAGCATTAAATGCACTTTAGAGAATAAAGTGCACTTTAAGATAAAAATTTAAAAAGTGAGTGAATTAAATTTTATTTTGTGGAGAAAAGTGATTTTAATCACGACCACTCTGAGCCCTTGGATTAGATGGTTTTTTATTCACCCTAACTTTTTACCTAAAAGAAGAGTTTTACAAGTGAAGAGGCACTTTTGCATTTTTGAGAGAGAGGAGAGCCATTTATGAGAAAGAGGGAGAAATAGCAGCGAGAGCATTTTTCCTTTGGGCACGCAAGTCGAGAAAGGAAAGTACAACAGCAAAGCACGATTTTTGAGGAGGCAACTTGGCACGATTTTAGAGGAGGCAGCATTTATTGCAGCATGTCTGTACAAGTCGTATTGTACATATTCCGTACAGAGCACAAAATCCCGAGAAGGAAGTATGGGCACGATTTTCGAGGAAAATTGGGCAAAAATTTTTAGGCAGATTCTGGGCACAAATCTCGAGGCAATTTAGCATGCACAAATCCCAAGACATGTCTGTACGATTGTCGTACAATGCTTACAGCAGCGCGAAAATCGAGGAAAGTGAAGCAAAAGATTTTGAGTTTGATTTTTTTTGTTTGGAACGAAAATCGAGGCAGATTTTCTTCATCCAGTTGAGATAAGTTGGACTGATACTTTCTGTCTATTCCTGTAAATTTTCCACATAAATAAAATTTTCTCTCACAGGTTTTCCCCAAAGGTTGGAGTTTTTCTTGGATCATTGTACCAAAAATCTCTGTTTGAAATTTATGTGTGAATGTGTTTTATTTGTTGCTCATAAAAAGTTGTAGAAATTCTTCTTGTGTTTCAACCCTTACTGTTTATGAGAAAAATCTAATTTGCAGCAAAAATACAAATTGGGTTGGGCATTAAACAATGTTTTAAACGGAGTTGGAAACTGGGTTGGGAGAGTGCTGAAAATTCTACAATATTAAATTCTTAAAGTAAAAGTGGTATTCTCCTTATCTTTCATTTAAACTTTTAGCATTACCATTAATTGTTTCGGTATGTTTGAGAGTGGTTCTAACCTCATCAAAGTTCATATGCAAAAAGTGGAATTGTAGATCCCATTCAGAATTTCAACAAACTTAACAATTTTCAAGATTTCGGGATTGCAACATTTCCATTGGATTCTATCAGGTTAAGGGATTGGCATTTAATCAAGCACATCAACCTCTCTATGTACCCTGATGTTGGTGGTGTTGATTGTTGAACTCCTCTGTCATGACCTTAATCAAAATGTACCCTTCAGTGAAGCAAAATCATTAAGCATGGTAAATTTCTTCTAATCTACCTTATTTTAACGCTTAGATTAGGACGTTTCATCAAAATTCTCGAGTGTTGACTAAAGTCCTTAGAGAACCAACTTCGAGATTCGAGGTAGAGGCATGTAGTAGATCCTAGAAGAGGGGGGCACAATGATTTATCTATGTTGACTCATCATATGGATGAGAATTGATATATTTGGGACATCTATTGATATCTTGTAGTATATGGACATGGCTTCTTTGAAAATCAATGAAAAATGCTTTTGCTAATTCAACATATGTGTATACATTTTTTTTTTTTGTATTTACTGATTTTTTCCCAATCCGTTTCAAAAAAATTGACTATTTTTCATTGTCGAATTTTTGTAAATTTTGATTCTGGTAGCATTGGTTCTAAACTTCTATTATTCTTGTGTGCTTGATCATGATTCACCATTAAATGATTGATGTAGTAACTAGTTGCAAGTTTGTAAATTGTATCATTGTATGATGTATCAATATTCTATAAATATTCTAGTTTTTTTTTAAATTAGATATATATATGTTGATTATATATATATATAGAGTCACTTGTGTCCGATTTTTAGGTTCGTCGTGTTCCTTGTCGGATACTCGTATCCACATGTCTTTTGTGTCTCGTGTCATTGTGTCATGTGACTAAGCATCTCAGGATTCTTCATTTTTAAAGAGTAAACTAGAACTATCCAGTTGAGAAATGGTCTTCCCACCCTAATTAGACCTTCTGTAGAACTGAATGTTAAAGTTTAGGGTTAGGTTAAGCTTTAACATAAATAATATACTTTAATGCATGAACAGAAATATAAAACAAGATTCAGAATAGCACTGCTCCGATCAATTTAAACTACAATAAAATCATACATAATTTTCATCTCTTTCAACTTTAACACTCCATTAGTCACTGCGTTAAAAGTTAGTCAATGAGATGATTCACCAAATGCCATGTACAATAACAAAATAATAAAATAATGTACAGTAGATAACAGCAATAAAGAATCGTACCAATTATTTTGAATCAACTTTATACTAAGATACTTTTAAGTTTTGATCTTATCACCGAAGGGACAAGTCAACTGGGTGAACAAATAACGTACCTTGAGAGAGAGCTTAAGAGGTTTAAAGCAGTAAGGAAACAGACCTCAAGGTACTTAGAGAAACTTCAAACATTCACTTAGGCTTTAACAGCACACCAACAAAAACACACAGTCACGTTGAAGACACGCAGTCACACTGCACAAGAGAGACACAGTCACGTTGGGCAGAGACACACAGTCACGTTGTTGGACAGAGAAACACAGTCACGTTGCATGCACACACAATCATACGGTCACGCTAGGCAATAGAACACGGTCATGCTGGCAGGGGCACAAAATCACGCTGAGCATGAACACAGAGTCATGTTGAACAAATAATAGTCACACTGAGCAGTGACACTCACAATCACGTTGAGAAACAGTCACGCTTAAGCAAGGTACAGTCACTGAGAAACAATCTCGCTAAAGGGTAGTCACGCTAGGGTAGAATCACAGTCACGCTGCTGAAAAAAAGGCAAACAACCACGCTAGGGTAGAAACACAGTCATGCTGTTGGAAAAAGCACACAACCACGTGGGTGTAGAAGTCACGACCATGCTAGGGTAGAGATCACAGTCTAGACACATGCCCCTGTCTACCCAATGATGATATAATATTGATGCCCTAAATCTTCGAATTGGAGAGCTCGGCGAGCTAAGTTGGGGTTGAGTGCATGCTCAACTAACTGGTCTATTTCGGCAGCGAAATCTATCTGCCCTAGTTCATCATCAGGTTGGATCATCCAGATTCAACACTACTTCATCATCGGGTTATATTCAGCAGTTACTTTGTGAGATTGATTATTCATCCAGTTGAAGGGTTTCGCCATCATATCGTGGTACTGTGGTCAGAGACATATGTATTCATTTTCTTCTCTACAGAGGGCAGAACTTCTGCATGATGCTTTTATTCATCTCAGAACACCCTCATTACCCTTCTCTTGGAAGAAGGGCCTCTCAGCTTGAGTATCAAGCAAGTTATCAGCAGTGCTCCCTTTCTGGAAGTCGTTTTTCTGCATGGGCGAATTGAGTTGAGGACCCTCACATTTTGGGCTATTGCGCCACCATTTCTTCTGCATGCTGCTTCCATCACGACCAGAGGGGTACTATAACCCTATTGCACATCGTCTGGGTATTCAGCAGTGGCTTATTTATTATTGAGGAGCATCTACAGCTTTGGAGGAGGGCACATTCACCTGTGGAGGACGATTTGGCTTATCTCCCTATTTCTCCATCAGAATTCTTGCATGTGGGGACCATCCTCTTCATCTTCAGCAGATCTACATACTGGTATGTACATGCATTAATTTGTCCTATTTTCTAGCGTTTTAGTATTATTTAGGGCACAGATCTACATGCATGCAAAGATCAGGGTTTGCTTTCCTATTTTATTGAGGCATAAGCCTACTAGCCATCTACAGTACACAAAAAGAAAAATATCAGTTTGGGATATTACAAAAATTCCATGGGATAAATTTTTTTAAGTCTAAAACTCACCAAAATTGTCTAGAAACTATATAAAATCCTTAGAAATTTGAATCATTTTAGAAAAATATTGCCCAACATTTTATGATTGGAAATTTAAGTATTACTAAGATTTGCCAAGGTTTCTAAACTTTAAGAAAATTATGGATCCATAAAATTTTCCCTGATTCGATCTCAAGGTAGAAGTCATTTTGAAAATCACAATACAATAGGCTCTCTCCAAGAAGCCTAAATGCGTTTAGTGTTAAAGTTAGTGCAGCTGCGAGACCCATTCTCAGGGAGGATGGTACCTTAGTCAGTTAACTAGGGCAGAGTAAGAACCTAGAAGGTACCCTAGGGCCCCCCCATTAGTCTCCCGGGGTTCTTGGTCTAGGACCAAGCAGGTTGATGCCATGGCAAAGTCCCTAACATATGGCTAGGGCCCCTATATGTCTCTAGGGTATTATGGTCTGAGACCAAACAATTTCTTGGACATAATGTCCAAGCAGATTCTGTAGGTTGAGACAGAGAATTCCTGGTCTAGGACCAGGAAGATTCTTAGTCTGGGACCAAGCAGTTCCTGCAGGAGCACTCTTGGTCAGTTAATCAAGTGAATCTTGGACAAGTTGATCAAGCTCATGATGTGTGATGTCCTCTCTCCTAATCGAATATTGCTAGGTTGTTTCTCATGCCCCTGTCTACCCAATGATGATATAATATTGATGCCCTAGATCTTCTTATATGGCATCAGTCCACAGTTGATTCCCTGACTGTCAGTGCCTGCTTGAACTTAAAGGAATCATATAGGTTAGCGGGTTGGTCCTCAATGCTTAAGCATAAGAGGACATTATAATTTGGGTGAATCATTTGAGAAAAAAATGGAAATTGGCATGTCTTTTTTTAGAAAAACAAAAAGACAAATTAGCCCGTGAGCTAAATTTCAACCCTAAAATTTTCCCTGGATCGAATTATTCCAGCTTGAGTTTTCTTCAGAACATTAATCAACTGCGTTTGTTCAAGTCGATACCTAGTAGGTTAAGGAATCAACTCTTATAACTAGGATGTTGATAAGGTATCCTTATCTCTGGTGCCTTATTCTTAAAACTCTCGTCCACGGATACTTCTGATGTTTTATTGTTTGGTAAGATCTTGATTGGATCTTTATTGGTTTCCTTCCCCAACGTCTTGATTTTTACATGTAATCACTTCTTTATTTCAACGAGACCAGTCATTGTTTCCTTATCAATTAAGCATTCCTTAATTGATTTGGGTAAATAAAGTTTTATTTTGAACCTTTAAGCGCGAAAGGTCTTCCTCAATTTTTGTTTTGTCGACTTAGTTTTTAATATCTTGATTCTCTTGCTTTTCTTCTTTTAATTTTGTAATTTGTTCTAGTAACCTTTGAATAAGGCTCTTTAGAGTTTTCTTCCTCTTTTTCTTATACCTCTTCTTGAGTTTCTTCTTGAGATCTTGATTTTCTTGCTCTAACCTTTGAACGCACTGTTTTTTTCCTTTGACTTTTTAATTTGCACCAAAACATTTTGACTATTCGATTTTAAACGAAAGATCTCATCATCTTTTTCTAGTAAATATTTGTCAACTTTCTTCTTGAAATCTTCATTTTCCTTTAGTAATTCTTATTGCGATATTTGTCATCGATTAATTCCAAGATTTGAGTGGACAACTCTTGATTCCAGTCTTTTAGATATTTCGCCGTGATTTATTGCCCTAAAAATTCGATCACTTAATAATTATATGATGTTCTTTGTAATAAATGGGCACACAAAGTTCGAGTAACCCACTTCGTCAATGTGAAATTGGGTATCCAAATTTTTAAAATATCCCTCGATAAAGCCCTATATATATATATAATCTTTCTTTCAGATTGAATAATAATCCTTCCTTCAACTAATAAATATCATTATGATTCTTAGTGAAACTCCTTAAATGTCCCTCCTTTTGTTTGTGAAAAAAGGTATTTTTCCACTATATACTCTTCAATCATGTATATAATTTTTGTACCACAAATTCCAAAACCACTCCCCTTGTACATTTTTCTTTTGTATCAGATCTCTATATACTTCTCTCTTCTAGATCAGCTCCATCTCTGGAGTTAGCTTTTCTTGGTTTTTAGGTTAGAGACTTACCTCTTCTTTTTATAGGAGCAACCTTAGCGCTCCCGCTTTGTATTCACATCATGGTACCTCAGCCACATTGACCTACTTTTGTGGTCATTTGTTGGAAATTAATAAAATTATCTTATCTTATCTGGTGATGAGATGTGACCTAGATAAGAGTGCGCACTATCCTCTCTCTATAGAGGCTAGAGTCTTCACATGCACTTGATCTCTCGCACTCCCTCGAGTAGCTACGGTTTCTTGGTCTTCTTGGAGTATCTTGGAGATCTAAGACTAGAGTTCATCCCTTGGAGGTAGGAGATTAAGTGTTTGTGATAAAACCCTAGGGTGGAATTGTTAAGAAGACGAGGAGAAGACGTTTTTCCTTGGAGAATGTGTTGAAGTGATTCTTGCATATTGGATATTCTTGGTTGCTACAATTTTGTTGCATTGCACTAGCTAGGGTCTGGAGAGCTTGAGAGGATTAGAACTAGCCTTGAGAGAAGGCTATTGAATGTACATGTAATTAACCTTGATCATATAATCAAATTTCCAGCTGTTAAAAACTTGTCCAATTTCCAGATTTGATTTTAAGTTATGTTCTTTATGCATTTACCACCATATGTCTTGCTGATTTGACATAAGTAGAAGTAAAATTGTTAATTGATTTGACATTCAAGTGAAGAATATAAGGGGTTGATTTTACTGCTGTTATTAATGTTGTAACAGAGTATTTCCAGATCTAATTACTGGTTGATAAGTTGCCCTAAAATGACTGAAAAAATAAAATTGTTATCTTTGAATAATATCTTGTTTCCTTGAGTTATTGTGAAGTTTGGGTTGTTTAGAAGTGAAATATTGTACTATTTTCGTTGTTGTTTAGTACCTTGTTTTACAGCAGTCCTAAGGCTGAAAATTCAAGGGTTAATATTCCAGAAACCTTCTACGTTGAAGGTGAAATTTCTGTTTTGCATTGAATTTGAAATTTCCACACATACATCCTATTCTATAGATTGCATGTATATTTGTACATAAGAATATGAGATAGAAAAAGTGTTTTAATGACATCTCCTGTCTTTCTCTGAATGATGTTGTCATTGTTCTTTCTCTCTTATTTTTTTAAGCCATGTTCAAACAGATTTGTTTCATAATAAGTTAATTTACTGTCTCTGCTTGTCATTTCCAAACTCATAACTTCACGTCGAATAACATCCAACAGTGTACATGCCCCTAGCTTACTAGACCCTGGAAGCTAGAACTGCAGATATCACTCCTGGGTGCTAAGCAAGGATCTTGCAGCAACAAGTTTGTGCAGCATTGTCGTGCAGAGCGGCAGTAAATCGCAAGGAAACATAAAACAATGCAGAAAGAAAAAATACTTATAGTAAGAATTGCATGATGGTGGATTCCCAATAAATACTAGACAAAATAAGTCTCCATACAGAAAAGAAAACTTCAGATATTGGCAAAGATAATAGATAGAGATTTACTATAAACAGTGGACACATTTATTGAAGGCAGTTGAAGACCAGAACCCAATCAGAAAAAAAATATCTGCAATCATCATAGACCCTACCTGTAACATCGGTGACCTCAATGGTATCCTTTCTTCAACAACAGTTTGAGCACTATCAACAGTAATCAGTGCCAACTCTCCATGTTCAGCTACTGCCTTGGCCTGTGTTTCCTTTGCTTTCATTTCTTCCTTCTTCTTCTTTGTTTCCAAGTCAATGGGGCTGACACCAGCATCAACAAACACACATCTGGAAAGCACAATTGTATAACTATAAAGTTTAAATAGGATAATGACAAACTGAATAGACTTTAAAATGATACAGAAAAAAAAACCCAACAAAAATGTTAATTGTCTCTCGATAGAAACTCAATAACACAGTTCTATGATATCTTGATGGAGACATTTCATTTCATCTTTTTCAAAGGAACTCCGTCCTATAGGGGGATTGAACTTCTAGCTACTCTACAGAAGCGTAGATGTTGTTTTCTAGAAGGATGATAAAACTAAGATACTTGATAACTAATTGAGGAAATTAACTTAACAGTGAACACATATTTTTCATAAAATTTAGAAATTTATCAGCTTCACTTCAATTAATTTACCACTTGTATATATGCTATGATACTAATGATTAATCATTTAGGTAGGTACTAGGAACATGAGAACTGCTGAATCATGCTCGAGCATTTTCTCAAACATGTTTGACTCCCACTTGTTTTAAATATGAAATATTCTAATAGATTCACCAATATGATTACAAAAATCGCACTTTTCCCTCGCCAATTTTTCAGCCTGAGGAAAAAATCGTGAGTTTTTCGAAAAATCAGCGATTTTTACTTCTTTGGTTTGGACCTCATGCTTAAGGATATTGACAAAATTGAGTGGGTCAAGAAGTGTGGGGTGTTAAAATCTGAGCTTTAACTCAGCCCAAACACTTAGTAGAACTCTGATATCAGTCTTCAACATTCATAAAACCAAACACATATCACATGCATGTAAATTTCATGTCTCTGTAAGCTGATATACTGTAACTAAGTCAACTTTGCAGCGGAAAAATTAACTCAAAATCAGCAGACTGTAAAACATATTTAAGACACAGTATTTTGGTCAAATTTGACCCTAGAAAAACCCCACACCTTGGGGAAAACCAGTGAGAGAGAAGATATTTTATTATGAACGGAAAACTCAGAAATTTCTCTTTCAACTACAGAAATTTCTCATGCACAATTTACAATGTATGAATCTCAGCTTAAAAACCAACAGTACTTATCTCATTCTCAGACCACAACCATGAATCTGTGCTCTCACATGCTGCAAACATTCCCAGTAATAAATATCAGCATTTATTACTGTTCATAGTCTTGGAAAAATGCGCCCAGTACCAGCCTCAAACTCTGTGCAAACTTCAGTAATAAATTTCAGCATTTATGACTGTACTTTTCCTTGGAAAACGTGCTCAGTATCTGCCTCGAACTCTACCATTTCCAGCAATAAATATCAGCATTTATTGCTGTACCTTTCCTTTGAAAACGTGCTCAAAGTAAGCCTTGGTAACAGCGCCCTCAAGTGTTTATCTTGGCAGTATGGCCCAGCATTAATGGTTGCTTGCTTCCTTGGTTTTCGTGCCCTAGACTCCTCTAGAAATCGTGCCCTTCATCAAAGTCTGAAGCTTGTCTCAGTCTTCATCTTCCACTTCTCCCTCTTCTCTCCAAGCTGCTCCTTGGAATTCGAGCCCTCTCAAGCTCCTCCTGGGAATCGTGCCTCTCACCAAAAACTCTCTTCTTGGATAAAAAAACCCAAATGAAGTCTCATGCACTTTTATTTACCCTATTAGGGTTATTTTCATGACTTTTCACCTTCAATGGACAAGATTAGATCTTGGCCAAGAGATCTATGGCTGGGATCTAATCTCTCACTCACTTAAATCTCCTAAGTGAACTTTACAACAAATTTTTTCTTTTTGAAAAGTCATATTACCCTAAATATTTAAAAGTACACTTTATGACTTAAAGTCACTTTAAAAACATAATAAAGTGCGACTCACTTTTAAATCATAGTCACATCAAAAAAAGGTACTTTAATAAAAAACACATTACTAAAGTCACTTTAAGAATATAAATGAGACTCCAAGTTAATGACCCCTGCACCTAGGCACCTAATGCAGGAGTGCCACCGAGCTATCAAATGCTAACACTCCCTCTTAGCGAGGGAGGTACTACTGTCATCAGCTCCACCTAGATCTCTCCCTCCAATAACTGAAGCTCCCTCTGAATCTGAATGCCTATCAGATATCTGCACTGGATCAACTGCTGAAGGTCTCCGTCTGACAACTCTGAACTGAGAGTTCTCCTCACTCTCCTGCTCATCCTGAAGAACCATATCATACCAACTCTGTTTCCTCACAGAGTTGGATGAATCCTCCACAACGACAGCCACTGCTGCTGCCACTGAGTCTGATCTCTCACCAGGTTCACCATCCACTGGATGCCCCAAAACTCGGTATATCCGGCCATCACGGATGCCAAGCAGACTCGCTGCACCCAAGCCCCCACTCACCGGATATATATAAACATGACCTCTCACATGAAGAACCGCATATCCGTCATCCTCCAAAGCTGAAACCGAGACCAAGTTCCTCTTCAGCTCTGGAACAAACAACACATCACCAACCTCCAAATAACCACCAGACTCGAGTTGGAATAGGACTTTTCCAACTCCTTCTACTGCATGGGTGCCGGCATACCCATCCTCAGTCAGTATAACTCTGTCAATATCTGTCAACTCTTGGAACACTGCTCGTATCCCCGTCATATGGCATGCTGCTCCGCTATCTATGTACCATGCTCCAGTATCCAAACTCTCTGCTACACTACTGTCTGAAAGAATTGAGACGAGCGAGAATTCCCTCTCGAATTCCTTCGCAAAATCTCCCACTTTAGCTGGAGAGGCTTTCTCAGGCTCTTCTTTCTTCTTGTTCTTCTTCTTGTTGGGACACTGCCCAGCATAGTGACCATAACTCTGGCAAGCAAAGCATTTTACTTTGCTCAAGTCTTTGGCTCCATTGCTCGAGCCACCCTTTTTCTTTCTTCCCTTAGCTGAAAGGGCCACATTCTCTTCATCAGCAACCTGCTCAGTCTTCCCTTCTCGGATCTCCTCCTGAGTAAAATCATCCCATAGTCTTTCCCAAGAGGGAAAACTCTCTCTGCCAACTACACACTTCACGAACACGTCCCACTCCTTAGTGAAGCCCTTCAGGGCTATCCGCACTAGCTCGGGATTAGGAATCATCTCACCAACTGCACTCAATTCATCTTTTATCTGTCTGAGTCTAGTGAGGTAAGAGGCTACATTCTCACCTCTCGCCATCTTAGTGCCATGAAGCTTATCTTTTAGGGCCATTTTACGATTTTCATTCTTGTTCTCATACAGATTTTTTAAAGTATCCCACATCCCCTTAGCAGTTAGTTTCTCTGCCAAATGTGGGATGAGGTGATCTCGAACACCATCCAGAAGCAGTCTCTGCGTTCTGGCTTCCTTCACCTCATGTATGTCAAGGGCTATAGGATCAGCTACGGGAGGAGCCACTGTGGTACTAACAAAGGCCCATAACTTGTTTTCCTTGAGAACAGCTGTCATCCGTGCTTTCCACTGTAAGTAGTTGGAAATCCCTTCCAACCTATCTTCAAACCGGATGCAAGCCATCATTCTCTTCTGCTCTTTTTCCAACAAGGCACACTCTGCCTTCTTTGACCAAAAATATCAGCTGTACTGAACCAGCACTAGCATCTAAAAAAATCAGCACTTCTCTGCTGCCCAACAGTTTACTGAAATCTCAGAGCCCCAGCTCTGATACCATGTTAAAATATGAGCTTTAACTCAGCCCAAACACTTAGTAGAACTCTGATATCAGTCTTCAACATTCATAAAACCAAACACATATCACATGCATGTAAATTTCATGTCTCTGTAAGCTGATATACTGTAACTAAGTCAACTTTGCAGCGGAAAAATTAACTCAAAATCAGCAGACTGTAAAACATATTTAAGACACAGTATTTTGGTCAAAT
>LPNX010379331.1:169900-188736 GCA_001517045.1 Pseudotsuga menziesii
GTGCCCAGTACCAGCCTCAAACTCTGTGCAAACTTCAGTAATAAATTTCAACATTTATGACTGTACTTTTCCTTGGAAAACGTGCTCAGTATCTGCCTCGAACTCTACCATTTCCAGCAATAAATATCAGCATTTATTGTTGTACCTTTCCTTTGAAAACGTGCTCAAAGTAAGCCTTGGTAACAGCGCCCTCAAGTGTTTATCTCGGCAGTATGGCCCAGCATTAATGGTTGCTTGCTGCCTTGGTTTTCGTGCCCTAGACTCCTCTAGAAATCGTGCCCTTCATCAAAGTCTGAAGCTTGTCTCAGTGTTCATCTTCCACTTCTCCCTCTTCTCTCCAAGCTGCTCCTTGGAATTCGAGCCCTCTCAAGCTCCTCCTGGGAATCATGCCTCTCACCAAAAACTCTCTTCTTGGATAAAAAAACCCAAATGAAGTCTCATGCACTTTTATTTACCCTATTAGGGTTATTCTCATGACTTTTCACCTTCAATGGACAAGATTAGATCTTGGCCAAGAGATCTATGGCTGGGATCTAATCTCTCACTCACTTAAATCTCCTAAGTGAACTTTACAACAAATTTTTTCTTTTTGAAAAGTCATATTACCCTAAATATTTAAAAGTACACTTTATGACTTGAAGTCACTTTAAAAACATAATAAAGTGCAACTCACTTTTAAATCATAAAGTCACATCAAAAAAAGGTACTTTAATAAAAAACACATTACTAAAGTCACTTTGAGAATATAAATGAGACTCCAAGTTAATGACCCCTGCACCTAGGCACCTGATGCAGGAGTGCCACCGAGCTATCAAATGCTAACATGGGGGGCAAGCAAAAATCAATAACCAAGTACATCTACAACCACAAATGGGTTTTGAACCTTATGAGGAAGAACAGTAGAGGTAAAGAGCTTGTTAGATCAGCTTATACACGATTTGCAACGAACTTTCCTTCGTTGCAATCCATTATTCAGCAAAAATCCAACTAACAGAAGATGTTTTTCTTGTGATGAGTGGAATGCATCTCAGTGGAACAAAAAGGCTAAAGTAAAAGAGACAGTTGACGAAGTGTTTGAAAAATCTTTTTGGAAAAAGGATGAAGAGATAGTTCTATTCAATGAGCCTCTTGTGAAAGTGTTGTAAATGGTGGATGGTGATAAACCTGCCATGGTTTTATTTATGAGGCCATGGATCATGCCAAAGAGGCAATAAAGTATTTAACTATATGGAAAAATCGTTAATGATAGATGGAACAAACAACTCCATAGACATTTGCATGCAGTTGGTTATTACTTAAACCCAAGGTAAGCAATTTCAAAGTTTATAAGTGTCGTTATCCATTACAAAAGCTTAGCCAAAGATTCAAATTCAGTTATTAACATTTTTTGTCTTTTGAACTTTGAAGGTACCATTATACAAGAGATTTTGAAGCAAATGGCGAGGTAAAAGAGGGATTGTATAGATGCATTGAGCACATGGTCCCTGATCCCAATATACAAGATGAGAAACTTAGTAAGCTACTGCATTTCAATGATAGTCTCGGTAGCTTTGGCATGTCCATGGCTATATGAAGCAGATCATAGGAACCACCAAGTAACAAATTTCAAAGTTTTCAAATTATATTATCCATTTCAAAAGTTGAATCAAATTTTCAAAGCCATTTGTTATTAGTTTTTAGTAGCTCACCAGGTACTTCTATGTTAGGTTTGTCTAGCACGTATAAGTGTTCTAAAAATGTAACTCTCTACGAAAGTCTTGTAAAAGTGTCTTTTGTAATACTTCATAGTCAATGGTATTTGAGGGACCATGGTATTATGTGTCCTGTGGTACTGGGTGTCCCATGGTATTTGCCCGTGGTATTGACATAGTGTGAACACTGAATATTATAAAAGAGACTATGGAGAGTTGTATAGACACACAGTCAGGAGTGAGCCACATCTCTTGTGGTGGTCATTGTCAGTGTGAGTAATATTATTGATAGTGAGTAATCAGATCTTAGAGAGGGAGTCTCTCAAAGGCTTGGGAGTGAGTGATACACTCAAGTCAGGGTTTGTTGATATTGTTGAGGGTTTGGGCATAGTTGCAACAAAGGAGAGTTAGGAGTTTACTAAGATTTGCTATGTCATATCCGGAAGCTTGGTGTTGTAGGTTGTCATGTCCCCAATTTTGGCCTAATAGACCAAGGTCACCTAAGAAGAATTTAGAAAATTATTAATGGTGACATAATAATTACCCAAGGCATGGTTTCTGCTGTTCTATAGTATTTTTCTATGGTATGAGCAAAAAGTAAATAATAGAACATGGATTTCATTGGCTCATGGTATTTACCCATGGTATTGGAGTATTTTCAAGGATAAAAGGCAGCAGAGGCAAAGGAAAAAGGCATGCTTGAATATTTGAAGATTTGTTCTTGAAACCGTCTAGGGGTTAGCCTAGAGTTTTCGTTTGGGGTTGGCAAACTCCATCCATCCATTTTGGTCTAGTTTCGGTGGTGTGACGGACCCACCCTAGCTGGACAAAGGGGGAGGATCCATTCAGGGTCTTCATTGGAGCTTCATCATCCGGGTTGGCATCACCTTTCAGGTTCTTGTTGGATGTATTTTGGTAGCTGATATCACAGCCATAGTTATTGTACTGTTTACTCTTTGTTAGTACTAATAAAGGTGCCAATATTATCTCGACATTGTGATGTGTTATGGAATGTGTCTAAAGCGTTTGATGAAATGTCTATGAGAATATATGTTGCTGGTGAAAGTTATAAATCAATGTAAAATTGATTAAGGTTGACAAATTCATAGATTTTGTGATCATCCCGGATCGGGGATATTACATAGGTGATGTCAAATCTCTAGTAAAGACAAACTGTTCGTCGGTTTTCCTCATTGGGGTTTCCAAGGTATTTCTTATGTTCGATTTTCTCTGTATTGTTGAGTTTTGGTATGTTATTAATTAATAATTAGCAAATTAATTATTTGAGATTAGTAACCAGATGTTAACTCAATAATTTCACATTTGCTGAAACTTGTTTGCCTTCAACTCTTACTGTAGCCTATTGGTGGGGATAGTTTAGTGGTCAGTGACCTAATTTGCAAAAGTTTGCAATTCGGATATTGAGCCTCACATGCAATGCTTCTAGCTGTGAATGCAATAGAAGCATTTTGAGCATATACACACCGACAAGTGAAACCATTTGGAAAAAATAAGGGTCAATGATATGGTATATGTTCAGTCCAATCATAGGTTAAGGCATAACCAGTCATTGAACAAGACCCCTGCATCAGGCAACATAGTCTTGGATGACTTTGATCCCTCACCAGAATGGGTTGTGGAAAGTCAAGCACTAGCATTTGACAATGAAGACCTTTCTTATATGGACTTGGACCCACTTCCACAAACAAAGTCTATCGGTACCACCTCCATTAGTTTCAAGGCTAGGGGAATCAAGTCGAAATCCCAATGCAAGGTCTAATCATTTTGAGTATGACGATGAAGAGGATAAGGATGAGGATGAGGGTGATTTTATCTAGTACCTAGTAACATATGATCAAATTGTAGAGTTATTCGTTACTACTATGCTTATTTTTGGACTCTAGCAGCCATTTAAAGCCTCTTAGTTGATGTATTTGGTTCAGAGATGTATTGCACTCGGTGCTATTTTGGCTATATGCACGCATACTTGCTATATACATGAGAAAATTTGCATATTAGCGAATAATGGTTTGGTTTCATATCAATGCAAATGATTATCTATGGTTTTCACCAAGCTTGTCAAAACCAGACCGGAACCGGCTAAACTGGCCGGTCAACCCAGTTTCAGCAGCTTGCCGATCCGAACCGGGGCATCTGGCCGTTTTGGGCTGGTTCGATACCGAACCGGCCGGGTTGGTCCCCGAACCGCCCGATTAGGTATCAAACCGGTTCAAAACCGGTTTTCTCATCAAACCGGCCGGTCCTTACGGAGGCTTAGAAAAGTGTTTCTTTTTTTTTTTAATTGTAATGTTGGTTGGGGGGGATGTATCTGGACACCCAAAAGACACATCATTAACCTATAAAAAGACCCCCACCCCCTCTCTTTCACTCACACTATTCATTCAAGTGTTTTAGAGTATGTGCTTGAGTGTCTTCGGATCTTTGAATTTTGATTGTGCTAATTGTTAAGGGTCTTAGCGCTGGTTCCTAGGCTGATTGGAAGAGGAGATTGAAGGAGTATTTTGGAGAATTTGCGGGCTGAATCTCTTTGGAGACATTTGCATCATATTTGGAGCATTTTGGAGGCACTCTTCAAGGTATGTAAAAAGGCTCTAAATGTGCATTGTAGTCTGTATTCATTTAATTTTGTATGGAATAGTCTATTTAAACTTTGATAGCGTTGTTTTTTTTCATAGAATTAAAAAAAGTAGGGTTTTAATTTGCAGATTTATATTGCTTGCCATGGCCCCGAAAGATAGAAAAGATGCTGCATGGGTACATTGTCAATTAGTTGAGGGAAAAATTGTGTGTAACTATTGTCAGAAGGAGGTGGGGGGGGGGTATAAATAGGCTGAAACAACACTTAGCTGGTACAAGGGGGAATGTAAGACCATGCCTCAAAGTCCCTCATGACTTGAGAGCTGAGATGCTTGGTCTTCTTGAATCTTACCAAGCTGAAAAATCCAAAAACAAGAGGGTGCAAAGAGAGATAGGGATAAGTTGTAGCTCTGATTTTCTTGAGAGGAACCCTAGTTTTGAAGAATCCTCTAGTTTTCCCAACCCTGCCCATGATCCTTATACCATTCTTAGGGAAGAAAATGTTGTAGTTGGTGGTCTTGGAAGTAGTACATCCCAATTTAAAAAAACCCTGTGGTAGCCTTGAGTCTTTCTTTCAACCCCGCACTACCCCTGGTGCTTAGCCCACCATTGATGCCAAATGGAAGAAGGTGGAAAAGGAGGTTGCTTGGGAATGCATTGCTAGATGGTGGTATGATGCAGACATACCTTTCAATGCTTCAAGGTCGATATATTATCAACCTATGTTGGATGCTATAGCTTCATGTGGTCCAAGCTTCAAGGGCCCTGGCTATGAGGATATTAGGGGGCCACTTTTGAAAAATGAAGTTGAAAGGGTACAAGAGTACCTCATAGAGTTCAAAAACTCATGGAGTAAAACAGGGTGCACAATCATGTCTAAAGGATGGATTGATGTAAGAGGTCGCACCATTCTTAACTTCCTAGTTGCTTGCCCAAAACGGACTATGTTCCTTAGATCAGTGGATGCATCTGATCAAGTGAAGGATGCACAATTACTATTTTGTCTTTTGGATGACATAGTTGAGGAGGTGGGGGTTGAAAATGTAGTGCAGGTTATCACAGACAATGCCTCCAACTATGTTGCAGCTAGAAAGTTGTTAGAGGACAAACATCCCAACATTTGGTGGACTCCATGTGCAGCCCATTGTTTGGACCTCATGCTTGAGGATATTGGGAAAATTGAGTGGGTGAGAAAGTGTGTTAAACAAGCAAAATCTATCACAAGATACATTTACAACCACTCATGGGTTTTGACCCTTATGAGAAAATGCACTGGTGGAAAAGAGCTTGTCAGGCCAGCTATCACAATATTTGCAACAAATTTCCTTACATTGCAGTCCTTAATTGAGCAAAAGGTCAACTTGAGGAAGATGTTCTCTTGTGATGAGTGCAATGCATCTCAATGGAGCAAGAAGGCTGATGGAAAGGACATTGTTGATAAAATCTATGAGAAAGCATTTTGGAAAAAGGCAGAGGAGATCATACTTTTTAGCCAGCCTCTTGTGAAAGTCTTGAGAATGGTGGATGGTGATAAAGTAGCAATGGGGTTTATTTATGAGGCCATGGATCAAGCCAAGGAGGCAATAAAGGAAGCATATGAGGGCAAAAGACAAAAATATCTTCCTATGTGGAAAATCATTGATGAACGATGGAACAGACAACTTCATCGGCCTTTACTTGCTGCAGGCTATTACTTGAATCCAAGGTAACTAAATTCAAATTTTTTAAGTTATATTACTAAATTTTAATTGCAAAAGTTTATCCTCTTTTTAATGTGATCATCTTTTTTGTCTTGGACCTTCTGAAGTTACCATTACACAAAAGATTTTGAAGCAGATGGCGAGGTAAAAGAAGGATTATATAAATGCATTGAGCGCATGGTCTCTGATCCCAATAAACAAGATGAAATACACAACAAGCTCTTGCATTTCAATGAGAGTCTTGGTATCTTCGGCTTGGCTACAGTCGTACGAGGTAGATCAAAAGATCCTCCAGGTCATTAATTACTAAGTATATTTTAATTCATTGGATTTGTTTTCGAGTTTGTGCTTAAATTCATTTGCTAATTTTAATTTGTCCTTACATGCAGCAACTTGGTGGCAACAATTTGGCAGTCCGTGCGCTGATTTGCAAAAGTTTGCAGTTCGAATATTGAGCCAAACATGCAGTGCTTCTGGTTGTGAACGCAATTGGAGTGTTTTTGAGCGTATACACACCAAGAAGAGCAACCGTTTACAGCAAAAACGATTGAATGATTAGGTATTTGTTCAGTACAACCTTAGGTTGAAGCGCAACCAATTGCAGAACAAGACCCCTGAATCGTGTTCCATTTTCTTAGATGATGGTGATGCATCAGCAGATTGGGTTGTGGAGACTCAGCCAGCAGCATTTGACAATGAAGACCTCTCATGGCTGGATTTGGACCCACTTCCACAACAACAGGATGTGGGAGTTGATGTTGGACATGTGCCTTCTGGACCAAGGGAGTCAAGTCAGGTGGCCCAAGCTCAGGCACCCCATATTGAGCATTAGGATATAGATGATGGCTCAGAGTCTGAGTCTGAGGCCTCTGATGAGTCTGATCCTGAGGATTCAGATGATTTTGATGATTAGATTGTTTAGTCTTTGGCTCTAGTCTTTTGTATAGGCCATTTAGAGCCTTTTTGTTGATGTATTTTGATGCAGACATGGATTGCACTCGATGTTAAGTGCTATTTTGCTTCTATGTAGTATGATGTTGAACTCTTACATGCTATATACATGAGAAAATTTGCATATTTTGTGTATAATGGTTTGAATTCACATGGATGCACATGAATATTTAAAAAAAAAAAATTGAATATTTTATGTATTTTTGGTGTACCGGTTTTATGATCCGGTTTTTTACCGGTTCCGATCCAGTTCCGGTTTTGAGGGTCGACCGGTTCGTCCACTAGTTCGGTTTTTGTAACTTTGGTTTTCACAAAATTTGAATATTTTATGTAGTTTTTGGTCAACTGGTTTTTTGCTCTAGTTGCAATCTAGTTCAAATTTTTGGGGTCTATTGATTCAATGACCAATCCAATTCTTCGCGCGGAGCCACATTTGATAAATCTGGACATACTCCTTGTACCGTCAAGTATATTTGAATTCCCTACCCTTCTAATCCACTAATTAAATCCATTTAATTTAAAATGAACCAAGACACACGACAAAACTTTATACTCTTTCGGCAGCACTCATTTATATGACTCCATTGACACTGGTTATATTGCTATTATCTATTAAAATTTCTCAGAGGTCTCCACTCACTCTAAGAAGTTCAGATATTCAACTCGGCCACAACATTCACTAATCCCAGATGAAATACACTTCTATCAAAATTAGAATAAGCAGCACATGAAAATCCATAAATTCATAAACAACCAGCAATCACACATATGACTTAGAAATTTATCCTGGAAACCCAAATGGGAAAAACAAGCTACAATGAGGCTTTCTTCTTTCTCGATCCCATAGCAGAATAATATAGAAGCAATAAAGGATGAGTTAGATAAACAACAAATGAACCTAAAGGGCCAAAGCCCTAGATATGTGGTAGTTGCAACTTCTGCTCTTGGAAAGTGCGCCCCCAGCAGTACACCCTCACCTGGAAATCTCAACTCAACTACTGCCAGGTATACTACTATCAAAACCATCATTTCTCTTGTTGCAGTATTCGGATGGAAGCTACATCAGATGGATGTAAAGACAACCTTCCTCAATGGCAAGATTGATGAGGAACTCTACATTGAACAACCTGAAAGCTTTGTGACTCATGGGAATATAACCCATGTGTGTAAACTGAAAAAAGCCTTGTATGGACTCAAACAGGCTCCAAGAGTCTGGTATGCGAGGATGGAGGATTCCTCCACAGCTTAGGGTTTTCCAAAAGCACTCCTAACTCCAATATGTATTTTAAGTTTGTTCATAATCATATCTTGATCCTTGTCCTATATGTGGATGATTTGTTCCTTACACGTGAGGAACAGCTGATGGCATAGTGTAAGAGGGAGCTTATTTTTGAATTTGAAATGAAAGATCTTGGCCTGATGCATTATTTTCTTGGCTTAGAGGTCTGGCAAAATCCAGACGAGATCTTCCTGACACAAGGGAAGTATGCAATGGACATCTTGCAGAGATTTGGGATGCAGGATTGCAAGTCCATGAGCATGCCCATGACTACCAACTTGACAAAGTTGCGAGACTCAGCCACTAGTTCACAAGATCTGGACCCTACTCTGTATAGACAACTCATTGGATCCTTGATGTATCTCATACACAAGAGACCAAATATCTGTTACATAATGAATGCTCTGAGTCAGTTCATGTCCGATTTGAAACACATACACTGGGTAGCTGCTAAACATCTACTCAGATATGTGTGAGGTACTATCACTTATGGGCTCAGGTATACTTCCAGTAGTGGAGTATTGTTAGCTGAATACGCTGACTCGGATTGGGATGGCAGTGCAATAGACCGAAAAAGTACCTCAGGTTACTGGTTCAGTATAGGATCTGCAATGATCTCTTAGTCCAACAAGAAACAGGGTTCCATAGCTCGAAGTACAGCTGAAGCTGAGTATATTGTTGCAAGTGATGCCTGCAAGGAAGCAATTTGGCATAGGAAACTTCTATTTGATATGTTTGGTTGAAAGCTTGACTCAACGATCACCCATTGTGATAATCAAAGTTGCATTAAGCTTTCAGAGAATCTGGTGTTTCATGATAGATCAGAACACATTGAAATGAAGTATCATTTCATCAAAGACCTAGTACAAAGAGGTACTCTGAAGTTGCAGTACATTCGTACAAATAAATAGATCGCAAATATCATGACCAAGCCTTTGTCAACAACAAAGTTTGTGTACTTTCGTGACAAGCTTGGCATGGTAGAGAATACCTCTCTTTCTGAGAGGGAGTGTTGATTTTTCCTGAGCAGCATCAAGAACCATTCTCTTAGGAGCATGGGGACATCTGGTCCGGGACCAGGATGTGGAAGCAGTCCAGCACTACGGGACTCGACCTAAAGCTGAGTGGCCATTCTGTTGAATAAAGACATCTGGTCAGGGACCAGGATGTGGAACTAGTCTAGCACTGGGGGACTCATCCTAGAGTTGAGTGGCCATTCTGTTGAATGGAGACATCTGGTAAGGGACCAGAATGTGGAACCAGTCCAACACTGGGGGACTCAGCCTCGAGCTGAGTGGCCATTCTGTTGAATGGAGACATCTGGTCAGGGACCAGGATGTGGAACCAGTCCAGCACTAGGGGACTCAGCCTAGAGTTGGCTGGCCATTCTTTGAATGGAGGCACCTGGTCAGTTACCAGGAAGATGAACCAGTCTAGTACTGGGGCTCTCATCCTAGGGTTGAGGGCCATTCTCCGGGAGAATGGAGGCGCTTGGTCTATTACCAAGTATTTGACCTTGGGTCCAATTATGCTACGTATGGTTGAGGCACCTGGTTTATTACTAGGATATCACAATAAGCCCTAGACCAGGTCTAGGCATGTGAGACACTCTGACCCACGATCTGAGGGCTTTGTGATCTTCTCCAAGGCTTAGCTACCCTTGGTTAAGACACTTAGTACCCGATCTTGGTGTCACATGGAGTGTGAGATAAAAGCATCAGTAATTCTCTCTATTTATGATGATGTACTTTGAGTGGGGATGAAGGACCACCTTGCCCACTTTCTTTGACCACAAGGCACTTGAAGAAGGCTAAAGGTAAAAGTTAAAAATACAGAAGAACCCTTAGATCACTAAGGAGTCAAAGTGAAAGTGCAAAAAGACCTTTAGTACCACTAAACGTAAAAGTCAAAAAGATAAAACAATAAAATAATATTATTTTGTTCTTTTGAGTTTTGGTCCACTTATAGGTGATTCAAAGGATATAAATGAAGATCAATCCATTTCATTTGTCACACACAACTTGCTCTTGCACTTACAGCCACTCAAGGAAGATTTTAGCTAGTATTGTGAAGAAGAACAATTTTGTGGTTATGCCCTAGCATGGAGGTTTCTAGCTAGGGAATCCACTCTTATTGTAGGCCAACCCTAAACTAGGGTTTTACCCATCATGAACAGCGGCATTTCTTCTCTCTTCACGTATCTCCAAACCCTCACGGGCAGCATCATTCTCTTCATGGGCAGGCTTAGGGCAGCAACCTAAGGCTGGTTTTTTCTCCAGGCAGCTTTCTCATCCCCCGGTCACCTATAGCAAACCCTAAGCAGGGCTTGGACAGCCCGCAGCAACCTCGGGCTGCCTCAACAGGGTTTCAGGCAGCTCTCTCCCATTTGCACACTCTTCACGGTGACCTCGGGCAGCTCTGTCTAGCTTCCGGGCAGAAATAAACAAGTCCCCGTCAGCAGCAGCAGTCCATGCAGGCAGAAAGAAGTCTGGGCAGGCCACAACTGGTTGCCGGGCAGCAACAGTAGGCTCGTGCAACAGCAGGGTTGTTCGGGCTGGCAGCCGTACAGATCTGGGAAGTGCAGGTACGGTCTGGGCAAGCAGATGCAGTCTAGGAAGAAATCTGAGATTTCTGGGCAGCTGAGAAAATTAGGGCAGAAAGCCCTAATCTAGTTTTTTGTTGTAAAATCCATTGTGTGTGGAATTTTATCTGTGGAACAAACTCATTAGGGTTTGAGAATTTTTTAGAAACTCAGTCATCTTATTTAAGAGATGAATTAGTAATGTTTTTGGGGTTTTTGTCCTTAAAAGGTTTCCCCATGAAAAACTATTGTGTTCAATGTGTGATGTTGTTGATGTTTCAACTTTCTACTGCACTTGTCTTTTGTTATCTTACAGTCTGAAAAAATTTAAAGAATTCATGCTAATGCTAAAATTCAACAACACCAGCTAGTGTGAACCTCAATTTTTGTTTCTTGAAGCCTATTATTTTGAAGGATTCTACTTCGACCATTCTTTTATACATTGTTATGATCAAGTTGATGTTGTCATATCAATCATTTCTAATACCTATTTGCTTCTTAAATCAGAAATATTTGTAATATTTTGTGAAATTCTTTGTACCACATCTTGGCCATGTGTATATTATGAGAGGATGCTGGATATTATTCACTTGGGCAAATACCTAGGCCAACATTTATTTTGTCCTTTTCCCCTATATTAAGCTTAAGAGAGGATGTTGCTAGTTGATATGAAAGATCCACATTGGTAATCAAACTTGTCTTAGTGGAAAATTAATTTATCTTGTCCTCATTAATAAGGTGGTTAATATGTTAATGGTCCTCAACAATGAGGTGGTTAGTGGTCTTCATCTATAAGGTGGTTAGAGGCATTAATGAGTTAGTTAGCCTAATCCCTATAGAATGGGATCATGTACCATTGTAATGTGTGGCGGACACTAAGAATACAATGTAGCCTTGCAGTGGAGTTTTTCCCTTGGGTATTGTGTCCACTGTTAATGTGGTGTTGCTTAACTTTTAAGATTTGTACCTTGTTTGGGATCTGAATTATCATGCTTTTCTTATGATATTCATTACTGTTTATGCAAAATCTTACACTTCAATACCACTAAAGATATTCCTTACAGTGCTCATGGCATCCCACAAGCACTCATAACTAAAGGCACTAAGTCATTTAATCAGAAGTACAAGTTACAACGATATGGTGATAGCCAGTCAAGAAAACTCATATATAGAAGACCTAAGAGATATGACTATCCTAATGGACACAACTCTACATAATATTTATGAAATGTAAATAATAATAATTGGGTGTATTACATTGAAAGAATATATTATTCTATTTTTTTGAAGATAATGCTAAAAAATATGAATATTGAGATAGTTAGATAGGTTGTGATCTTATCATTTATGTTATCCTAGAGTTATACCTCTGAAACCAAGTAATTTATTTACTATCCTAAAGTTATACCTTTGAAGATTGTTTCCATAACACAAAAATACCAAAGGGTTTATAATAAGAGTAATCTATTGTAAAAATCATTTCCCATAAGCATGCAATAGTACAAACCAAAGTTACAAAAACCGAACCAGTGGACGAACCGGCCGACCCTGAGAACCGGAACCGGACTGGAGCCGGACAAAAACCGGGGGAAAAACCGGTCCACCAAAAATACATAAAATATTCAAAAAAAAAATTTTTTTTAAATATTCATGTGCATCCATGTGATTTCAAACCATTATACACAAAATCTGCAAAGTTTCTCATGTATATAGCATATAAGAGTTCATAGAACCAAAATAGCACTTAACATCGAGTAGGCGTTGCATATCCAGAGTGAATAAAATAAATAAATAAATAACGATGTATGCCCACCCCTGATCACAATAATAATCGGAATAGTTTTATCTTTTTAAAAGCTACGAATTATTGTCTAATTAGTCAGTATCTTTTATTAACATAATAATAACCCTTTAGGCTTTAACATTAAATCTTGGGATTCTGATATTAAATTAGGTTCAATTTCAATCATGTAATTGTCGTATCATGCTACGACCATTACTTTTAGTCTTTAGATGCTACCATTTTCCATTTTTGTCCTATTTAATAATAAATACAAAGCATTCATATGCGGCTAGAAATTCCTCAGCAGCTAGGCAATACAAGCAGAGAGTGGAGATAGTAGCATATCTAAACCACCCAAGGAAATCATTTAAATATATCATAAACTAATTAATCCCAAAGTACACAAACTCTAAATAACTAATATGTCAAACGCATCCTATCATGACTCATAGTATTGAATCCATCTACCCACATGGGATCTCTCAAAATTGATCAGCAACCAGATTGCTATTAGATATTCCATGAGTTAAGCATAATTAAGAATCAAGATAATTTGGTGTAGCGATTTAGATCCTAATTATGAGAGACATCATTAGTCATTGACTAAAGGGAATGTGGAAGTGAAGTTAGCTCAAGCAAAAATGGGACAGTTTATAATTGATGTCACTGTAGTTATGGTAGATGACCATTTGGAAGCTGACAGATTTTATGGCCCTTGGAAGAAGAATCTGGAAATGTTCCAACTTACACTGCTTTGGTGACTCTTTTTTCCTTTTTTTCCTCTTTTCGTGAAATACACATCCCAGGGAAACCCACCAAGCACTTTCCCTCATTCCGAGGATGGTACCCAGCATAAACCAGATTCTTCAAGGCTCTTGACCAATACAACATACTCATTAAGAGCTCAACCTGTCGCTTGCAGGAACCGATGTTGGGTGGGGAGGATAACACTCGTCCTCTCAACTTCCCAGGCTAGCACCAATTGATTTGATGACTTGGAAATGTGCAAGTTAATTTGTAGAATTTGAACTCCTAAGCAGGACTAGTTTCTACCTGACCAGTCAATGGACACACAAGGTCTCATCAATCGAATTGTACTGGCAAGCAAATCTGCATTGCGGCCCCTGCTGAAGAGGTGCACGTACCTTTGATAGGGGCAATGGCATATCACTTTTTGCACAGGACAAAACAAAGGAGACAGGAACAAGATTATGAATGGAAATATAATTCCGGTGCCCTGATGATGAACACATGGTAGATCATTACTTAGAGTGTCACTCGCTCTCTTGCTCAGCTGTTTAGTTAAGCTTGTCACATCTGTAATCATGGGGACGGATTTTGCTTATGTAAAAGTCAGTTTTATGCAATCGCAGTTAATGTGCTGCTGATCTATCTGTAATATTATTAGCAATATAAATTCTACTGAAATAGTACCTTAAGCTTTCTATTCAACATTATTCTATTTATTACAATATGCTTAGAATATTATTCTAAACACACAAAGATGATCTATCATCAGATTTCCTGTCCTTGTTGCAATCATAAATGTCAAATTGTTTGATATAATCTCATTATTTAATTTATTTGCCAATTTGCTTATTTTCTTCACATTTGTGTACTTCTCATGTTCACCAGAAAGACACCATTAAATTATAAACAAGTATTTCTCTTGAAACATTGTTTTGCAATTTCAACATTCATTTTTATCGTAGATCTTATCAGAAATTTTCAGTGCACAAAGCATAGCTCAGCAAAGCTCTCCATGCAATTCAATCAAGCTTCAAAAAATATACAAAAAAAAAATTGCATCCAAATTACTTAGACAGGGAGTTTATGAAATTACTCAATAGTGGTAGGTGTGGCGACAAATAGTTGTCGACGATGCCAGACACCCCCTGTAGAAGCAACAATAGCTACATCTCCAAGATATCGAAACTGAGGCCGCAATGAAGCAAGTACAATATAATTCTGATATGCAAATGCACAGTACTCTACTGTCTGGTCCCATGCAGTCCATTCTGGTTGGGGAAGAAGCCCACTAACTGGTTTAAATGTTTCCCAACTGCCAAATGAGAAATATATCCAATCACTAAAATAATATAAAATATGCACATAAAAAGAAAAAAAACAGGAGCAAGAAGGTCATACCAATAATGTAAAAGCATTTACATGTATGAGTTTTATTAATTATAAGTTATAAAGTAAGACTTTTACGGATTATAATGTAAGATTTCGATTAATTAGAACTAAGAAATGTTTTTTAATCATCTTGAAGGCATTTAGCATAGTCAACATTTCAAAAACTTGATGACTCCCTCATCACAAAACAAGGGTTCTTGACACCATCGAAATATCTCTGAGGAAACAAAATCAACAAAACAGAATGAAAATTCAAGAACAGTCAGTTAATAAATTGAAACATGGGTCGCTTTATCAGAGGTCAGTAAATTAAAATTTTCCACTAATAAGTGTGCTTAAGAACCTGTAAAGCTGGAAGTTAGCTGGTGCTTCACCAACTGGAGACCTTCCTGTCATAAAAGCTCCATCATCAGCAGCTGAGAAGGATGAAAGCATACCACTTGGAGCTATGCCCGACAGAGCAGCTGATTGCAGAGTTGAAATTGCTGTTGCGGCATTTGGACTTATCCGCCTTGCGGTTTTATATGCCACACCAAGCAATGCACCACTATGCAAACCAATCACCTGATACAGCAAAATTGCCAAGGCAACTCTATCAGTGAAAATAATATTTAAGCATGAAACATCCAGTGGCTTAAATTTTACAAATAACAATGAACATAGATTTCAGTTCCCTTGAAATGCAAATAGGTTATGCTTTGCTATGAATAATTTGAACTTTGAAGAATTATCATATCACCCAAAAGAAATTCCATTATAGCGGTATATTACATAGTTAGAAAGGGTGTAACCTTAACATTTAGCCACAGCCAACATTATATGTATTTTTATATTATATTTCAAGGCTTGGTTGAAGCTGACCAAGTCAATTCAATGTAGGCCCATAACCCTGCCCTAGGGAGAGCGCCTTACTTATTTAATTCTGTATACTATAAATACACAACTCTTATTTGTATTTTTACACATTTTGATCATTCATTCATTCTTATACAAGTGATTTATCCTAAGGGCATCATAAAGATGGCATTGCACTCTCTTTCTCTTCGTTCGATCTATCTTATGCTTGGATTATCTCCCTCTAGTGCATGAGTGCTAGGGTTTATATCTTTCTCTATGGTTGTGCCTCTCTCGGTTGCACTAGCGCTGTTAATGTCTTTACTCGTTACAGAATTTGTGTTGATTTTGTTTCTGTACAATTCACTTGATAAATAATAAAAGCTATGAATATCACCATAGTTTCAAAGCAGGTGTAAACCTTCCTCACTCAATTCAGTGTCTGATCTTGGGCTTTTGGCTTGTATCATCACTGTTGTTTTGTCACTGCTGAACCAGGGTTTCAAGGTCATCGCTTTCACTCATTATTTGAAGCTAATCCAAATATTTTGGGTAGTCACATTGCCCTAAGTGTTGTGGAAATAGGGTTTTTTGGATCATTCTTTTTAGGGTTTCCTAGAATTTAAACCCTCATTTACAGCCAACACACTCTCCTCTTTTGCTGCAGATTTGTTTCCAAAAGTTGCTGGTACCTTCCTAATGTTTAAAACCCTCTTTTACAGCCAGCACACTCCTTTTTTGCTGCATATTTTTTGGAAAAGTCCGGTACCATTCTTTCAATGGGTTTAGAAAGGTGAGTTAAACCTAATGAACTCATCTTACAATGCATATCTGGTGGTGCACTCTGCATTTTGGTCCTTCTCCACTTCACGGGAATGGATTGCCATCTACAGAGCTACTAGACATGACCAAACATCAACACTTCCTCTTCGATTAACGACAGCAACAAATTGGATAGAAAGTGATCATTGATGATAAATGAACCTTCCAATGACAGGATGTGGGGATATCACCATTGACACCAGTAAGTTTGGAGAAACACTTCATCTACAGGAGTTCTCAGTTGACCCAATCTTCTTTCTATTTACCGCAACACTCACACAAACAAAAAGATGGAATCTAGCCAAATCAATGGGACATAAATGATAGGTTAACTATTAAGTCTGTTGAATTCTGAATGGGATATAAATTCTACTTTTTGCATATGAAGTCTGATGAGGTTTGAACCACTCTCAAACATCCTGAAACAATTAATGGTAATGTTAAAAATTTACAAGAATTTAACATCACCAATTACTAACAATCAAGGTGACATTTTTTATGGGCATGGCAATTTTTTTTTAAAGACAGCAACTGAACAAAAAAATGCCAAAAATCATAATATATTCAAAAAATCGCCAAAAAATGGCAATAAAATCAAGTTAAAATAGCCAAAAAAATGGAGAAAATATCAGCTGATATATCACGATGTTGCCAATATATCAGCGATGTTTGTAACAAACAAAGGACAGAACTACTAACCTTAACCATTGTGCGTTCATTATTTTAAGTCGTTTACACTTTTTAACTCCATGCACTCTATGACTTTAGGCTTTAGCAAATAACCAATGTTATGTAAACCAGCTGAACAGAACCCAAACTGGCCTCTTCAGACCAGTTTGGGCCATTTCCTGTCAAAACCCAGTTTTTCCATTCAAAACGATTTTGACTAGCTTTTTCCTGAATTGGTAAAAGCCAGCCAATGCCAATGGGTTCTAATAGAGCCAGTCAAAACCGGCCAGTTTAACTGATGCAGCCACATGCCCAAAAAGCATTGAAAACAAAAAATTTAATTACAAAAACCCTAACACTAGCCTAAAACTTAATTTTCATCTGTTTAATGATGCCCCCCTCTATCTAAGATGGACTTACATTAATAAACTTGCAACACTTCCATTGCCACAGGATAGAAACATTGGCGTTGGACCCTCAAGGGGATTCGAGTCAAGATGTCAAGCATACAAAGAATGTAAAAGATCTATATTCAAATGAGTATTTGGCTCGATTTCATTGTAGACTGTTGTATGATTATTTTAGACTCTTTAGGCCATTTAGAATCCCAGTGGTTAGGTAGTTTGGTTCAGATATGCATTGCAATCAGTGCCATTTTAATATCATACTTACATGTTATATACATAAGAAAACTTTGATGTACATTAATTATTTAATCAGAACTTGAATATTTTATGAATATTTTGGCCAGATGGTTTTGTCTTGGTTTTCCCGGTTCAGGTCCGATTCATGATTTTAGGGTCAACCAGTTCAGTTCTGGTGCAGATTCTGATAAACAGTTGGGTTATTAGAACCAACTAATTTACCAACCTATGAATGCACAAATGTTAAACAAAGCATTAGCCTTTGCACAGTGATTTTAAGAAGCTTCTAGCAATCTCCCACAACAATTTCCAAGGATTATGTTGAATTCTAATCATACAATTAACAATCTTCATGTTATCATGCTTGACCATGTTGGACATTAATAAATTTATCTTATCTTATCTTATTTTATTATTCCTTGAGATTGTGTTAAAACTTAAAACAAGCACCTATATATCTTGCATCTCTTATGCATGCATTGCTTTTTTGCATGCCCATGAATATTTTCAAGCACTGCTATTCAAATTCACTTAATGTTTTTACTTGGCTAATGTAAAAATCCAAGGTTCGAAATCAAGCCATAGATTTTCCAAATAAATGCACTGTGAATCACAAAATGCAAACTCTTCCGCTTAAGCATATGTCCAAGCTCCTTACCTTTTCTACCTAGTATATCTGGAGTTTGTCCACTCGTATAAGCTTGTGATGTTGATTAAAATGAGATTACACACTCTGAATAAATGTCACAATAATCATTGAGTTGCCATTAATTTTCTAAATCAAACCCTGCAAGGGAATTCTCAACGTAAAAATCACAAGTTTCAGAAATAACTAGGAAAAAGGTATGATTTATCAAGAAAAAATAGGACTTTTTTTAAAACTGGCCACAGGCACAAAATATAAACTATAAATCCTGGAAAGGTTACTCAGTTTGCTCACACTCAACGTCACAAGGTTCGGGTTCGGGTTCGGCAACCTTCAGGTTCGATTCGGGTTTGAATTTTCAGATGAGGTTCGGATGGGGTTCGGCACAGGTTCGTGGATATATATATATATATCATAGTTTTAAAAATCGTTCCAACCGGAATCGGAACCGGCCGGTTCACCGGTTCGGAACCAAACCGGGTCAAACCGGTTGGTTAAC
>LPNX010379353.1:11738-82191 GCA_001517045.1 Pseudotsuga menziesii
AATTGTGTGGAGCTGGTGGTCTGATTTATATCACTGATCAACACTTTTTTTCCTACAAAGCTGGATTGGGTTCTGGTTCTAATAATTTTACAGAGTTACTTGGTTTAAAGCTTCTGTTGTCTTTGTCCTTGGATAAGAATCTCAAAAAATTGCAGATTTTTGGTGATTCTCAACTGGTAATCAATTGGGCCACTGGTAAGTATCGTATTCAGAATGTTCAGCTAGCATGGATTTTGATGGAAATTCATAGATTGGTGGATATGTTTGACTTAGTGTCTTTCATGCACATTTATCATGAACGTAATACATATGCAGATATATTTGCTAAAGAAGGAGCTAATGTTTTGTCTGGTTCTTGGTAGATTTCAGAGCATAAGGAAGCTGAACGCTTTGAAACTATTAAGCTATTTTAATTTTTGGATCTTTGTTTAACAGATATTGGATGATGTGTCTTTTTGAAGGATGAATATCCTACTTCTAAGTAACTATTCTGGTTTATGATACCGATATACAGTTTCTTGCTGTAGCAAACTATATTTTTGATGAATTTTGATGATCAAATGAGCTTTATGCATATTTTGATTATATTTGAATGTTGAACTCTTAAGACAACCCTTTAAGTAAGTTGTGAATTCAGATGCTTAAATTTTGAGGCCTGTTAGGTGTGGATTTTGAAAATGGACATCTTTTGAATGTACCATCTGTGGATTGTAATTATCTTCTTATATATAATTACGGTTTTTTTTTTCAGTGGAAAAAAAAGAAGCATAAATTATGAATGATTTTATCTAAGCATACTGTATGAGCAGCAATACTCAGTCTGTTGCAGGTCATTTAATGCGGTAGTAGCAGACTTATGCCTATTAGATCTCAAGCAGCTTGAGATCTCACGAGCATGAAGCTTGCTACGGCCACAATAGCCAACAACAAGCTGAGTATTGCTCGCCCATACTGTATAGCCATTTTATGCAAATTATGCTCACAGATTTTGTCATTGTGTAAAGTTTGTGACTAGGTGTATGTTGCAGGTTTGAGTTTGGTGGAATCAATATTCAAAACGGTCATATCGATCTGGTACGCCTACAACTACACCTACTAACATATTTGGGATAGGAGCATCTCTTCTGTACCACTGCATGAAGCCTTCCATGCACATAGATCGTGAACTAGTACTGGTACTTTTTGATGAGTTCTGCATATCAATGGATGCACCTATGTGATGAGCCTGCTCTAGATATTTGCTACCAAATCCTACCATGTATGATATACACAGAGGATTCTTGCCCAGTAAAGAATCCACCTACAAAGCCGACGTAATATTCAATATATAATATTGTTGTTATGATTCCTTTCATTGGGATCAATTGCATTGAAATGAAAAAAACCATTTCGGAGACTTGCTTGAAACTGATGACCTCCACAGGACAGAGTTTGCTTCTTAGCGGACAATAAATCGCTATATATTGCAAGCAAGAATGCGGCGCTGGTAACATATTGCGTATTTGTGCCCTCTCTAACATACATCAAACCACCTGCACATGGCACAATTATAATGTTAACAAAACCATGATCTATTGTCTCTAGAAGTCTTTTAGACACATAAGGTTTGCAGTATGTCAAATCTCATTTGCGCTATTGGTTTCTAAGGTTATGTTTGTTCAACAATTTTGGTTAAGATTCAAAACTTTAGGCTAGGTTTGTTCAACAACTTTGGTTAAGATTCAAAACTTTGTGGTCGTAGGAGAAGAATCCCATAAATCCAACTATGTGAAGTGTTGATATGGTATATATAGGATGATTGTTTGGTAACTCTCTTAAAAATTCAAAATTTTGTGGTAGTAGGAAGAGATACCTAAAAATATCAGCATACTAAGTGTTAGTAATCAAAGCATACTAAGTGTTAGTAATCAAACCAGGCTAAATGTTGGTATGACAAGTGTTGATGATTTTGACAACTTAATAAACACACAAAATAAAACTACAAAAACCAAGATGATTAATATTGAAATCACCGGGAGTCCTAACGGAAGAATAGGGAGTCCCAAGAAGTAATGAATAGACAAAGCTTTCTGCTTGACTTATGTAGCCTGCCAATTGAGAATCACCCTTGAAATATAAGTGCACCCAAAATGAAATCATCTTCAGTGATGAGAGTCCAAGTTAGAAATCGTATGAACTTTTACAATGAAGTTAGATCAGTTGAAATAATCAGTATGATGCCTATTTACATTGGATAGCAGTACTTGAATTCTAGCATATTTGAGATCCCAACTGAATTCATTCACAGATACATTCTCTGTGTTGTGTCTGTGTTCCTGTGTATGTACTTCGAATGCAGTGTTGATTTTGTAGTCTGATAAAGCCAGGATATTGCCCAAAGAAGTTCCTCATGTTTAGAAAAATATTTGTAATTCCTCTTTAGATACTCGTAACACAATGTACTGCTTCAAAAATCCTATCCTCAATACTTCGGATTTGTTACGGGAGGCCTCTTATCTGGCACCAGGAACAGACCCTCATATATTATGTCCATCTCCATACAAATGCATATGTCTAAAAGTCATATTCTAAGTTCATTTTCTTTTAATCTTGGCTGTATAGAGTCTGGGTAAGCTTTCTTCCTGTTATAGATGCAGATAAAACATAGCTCTTTCATACATATTAACTGAGACTGTGTGAATATTAATGGAGACTGTGTGAATCGAGATGGAGTGAATGATGCATGCGTGCTTCTGCATATGAAATCACTCTTCAGCACAAGATGGTTCAACCCTCTAAAACCATGAAAAGGCGTTGGTAGTAATAGAGGCACTAGGCGGTGGATGCACTAGCGGTGAGCTCACATAACCAAGCAAACTCATTGAGATACTTAAAAAAAATCAATAATGAAAGCAAAAGCGACATAACCAATGGGAAATCAATAATGAAAGCAAAAGCGACATAGCCAAGAGATGGGAAGGCGTTGATGAATGCACGACAATGCAAAATAAGGGTGATGAAAGAAGAATGGAATGACAATGCAAATAAGGTTTCATTAGGCTTTGGACCCATGGATAAGGTTTCATTGGCATCTGGACCCATGATCACTACAAGGCCGGGCTCCACGACAAGGCCCAACTCGAAGAAGGGAGAGTTAGTGCGGACATCCTATTCCCAAAACAAAGAGATATTGATTGTCTTTGCAATTCCCAATATCTACGCCGCCATCCCTCCAATAACGCTTCAAGTTATAAGCCAATAAGTTTGGAGAAAAATATGATTTTTATATTATTAAATAAAAAAAATGTATAAAAGTTTGGTTAAAATGTATATTGGCCTTCGGTCAACGACAACTAATGCATAGTCAATGATAATCGAAAAAAATATACCATATAAAATGCCTCTTGGCAGGTATAATAAGGGTAGCAAGTTAAAAGGGGGCATTTCAATGTCTTGGTGTTTGCTTGAAGAAGAAAAATGTGTCAAGGTAAAAGAAGAGGAGGCCAAGAGACAAGGGAGAGAGCCTCATGGAAATGAGGGAGAGATATCTTCAAGAAGGAGATGAAAGGATGTAGAATGAATAAAATTGTTTTAATGGTTGAAGCTTGTCATGCATGTAGATTTAATTTATAAATTTTGATTTTTTATAGAAGAAAGTAGTGGATTTTAATGGTTTCTCATGTATATGATGTTTATATGTTTTGTTGTGTATTATGAATTTGTAATATTGTTGTGTGTTTTCATTTTTAATAAATATAGGCTATGCATCAAGTTTAGTATCTGAGTGGGTTTATTCAGTTGAAAGAGAATAATTCGAGTTGAGGAGAGTATTAGGTAAAATTGTTCTCATAAGACTTGTAGTTCCAGTAAGGAGAATTACTAGGTAGAAATATGACAAAAGTATTGTGCAAAAGGAACAAAATAGATAACGAAAGAGGAGTAGGCATGTAGTGGAGAGGTAGATGGTGACTTGGAGGTGTTGCAGATGAAAAAACTTAGAAATTGAGAGCTATTAAAGCTAGACAAGAAGCCATTGAAACAAGTTAGAGGAAAGGAGTTGTAACTAAAGCTCATGATGTGACTAATGAATAACTGTAAGTTGAGAACCCACAAGAAGAATTTGAGGTAGTTGAAGCCCCATAAGATAAAATCATTAAAGCCCTAATAGATTTGAGAGGAAAGTTAAAGATGGAGACACCTACTTACACAATAAGTTTGAACCCAAAAGAGATGATTCAATAGATTATGGACATGGAAAAATTATTTGATACAGAACAAATTGAAGACCCTTAGAGAATGAAGATGGTGTGCATGAAGATGAAAGAAAATGCATCTTTATGGTGGTACACTATGTAGTTAGAAAGGAAAAGTAAAGGCAAGTATAGAATCAATACTTGGGATATAATTGTGGTGTTACGGAGAAAGCTTCCTATGGCTTGGGGCGGACCACAACAAACAGTATGACACCAGAAATCAATCCACTTCCAATATACTAAAGAGATAAACACGACTAAAACTAATGGATGAGAAGCGTACCTTATTACGGTCGTTCGTAGAAGATCTCCGTTGAGATTTCAGTCACACTTGTACCTACATTTCATCCTCAACAACAACGAAACACACAAGCATGATAGATGTTAAGTGTTAGAGCCTACTCTAGCATATACAAATCCAATATATAATGAAAGCAACTACATCCATGGATACAAATATTCATAGTTACACATATAATGCACGAGAAAAGGATATTTCTATTAAATGTAAATAGAGATATGAATGGCAACCTCTATTGACACCTCGTCGAAATTGAGAAACCGAGTCCTCCAGTTGGGCCTCCACCACTTCAATCCTCCATATCAAGGAAAGCTCACAAGACAAAGGTAAGCTTGGGAAAGAGCACCAATGGTTGCTCTAGGGACAAAGGGATGCAGACTCAAGTATGCAAGAACGAGGCTCAAATCCACTATAATTTCTTGCTCTCTCAAGTCCTCCTCATTCAATGCTTCCCAATAGATCAATATATAGCGCCTCAATGAGAGGTGAAGGGTAGAGTCAGAGCGTTTCCAGGCATATGGAAGGCCAAGAGTCAAGTTATCCATTACTTGACGAGGGAAAACTCCAAACATTTATTTTTTGAGCACATTTACCGATGTACGCGGGTCACAATGGAGCAAGCTGTGTGTACACGCGGGAAGTAGTCTGGTGACCCGTGTATAGCGATAAATATTACTTTTTAATGGGTTTTCTGGAGCATCAAAGTAATACTGATAAAAAGGGCGTATAAAGATTCTGCATAGGAACAGGGATAGGCCATAAAAACGTGATATATCAGGAATGGAAAATCACACTATAACAGATGCCCCCTAATGTGTGAGGTTGGAGGGGAAAAAAATGACCGAAATACATTATAATAGTCCGAGAAGTGGAGTAATGAAGACCCATGTGGAAAAAACAGCCACTCATCTGTACAATACCATGGTAGATCTCTGCATGTGACTGCAAATATGAAGTGTAGCAGTCCCCTTATACAAAATAATACAATGGCCATGCATAGGCATAGTAGACATATGTCATATGTGGTCATCACCATGTACAATATATAGTGAAACAAGGTCTCCATACTGAATGGAGACATCTGACGGTACACTGGAACCTGGTCATGAGAACTGATATCTCATAGATATTGGCACGATCAAAGAGGTAGCATATATGGAATGCCACCAAGCTCAGAGGTCTTTAACACAAATTTTCACTAGTACATGTCCCATCACGTGAATAAAGGTGTCTAGGTCGAACATGATGGACCATCGTCTGATTACCAGTCGTTGATGTATACCATTAACAGACGCGATATATCCCACCGATAATAATAATGGGAATCAAGGTACAGAGTGCAATCAAACAAGTGTGAATAGATGTGTTGAGGTCGAACAATTGAGAGAGTCCATCGATCAGGGGACATTGATGTATTCCCAAATCTATCGATGGCGAGAGACCCTGCCACTCATGATTGTAAGTCTCAAGGCACTCAAATGGGCTCTAGATCCTTATTCCAGAATAAATGATATCAAGTCAATGGAATGGAATCTGCTGGAAGGAGGGAATTTAGGAATCCCCCATTAACCAACATGAGGTACACAACAACACTGGATGATTTGGAATAGATTGAATGAACTAGATGTGCACGAACCAATAACTATATCGGGAATGGTCAACATGCAAAGACAAAGAAATTGAATGAACTAGATGTGCAGGAAACCAATAACTATATTGGGAATGGTCAACATGCAAAGACAATATAATTGGGGAATTCCCGACTCAGGCTAAAACCTCCTTCGAACAAGAGCATGAGGTAGGTGAAGACTCATAGGCAGCATAGAATCAACATGGAAACTGGGACAACTTTGTGACACAGGAGGCATCGACAAAGGCTCCATAGGGACTGGAAGCATAATCAGTCGGTGGAGAAAACTCAGAATAACGAGTACAACTCCTAAACTCATACTAATAACCCAACCAATGGATGGAATATACAGTGCTCTGTTCAAAGACGACAGGACGCGACAACTTCCAAATAGAAAGTAGCATCATTTCTCATCCATATTTTTATGTCTTTTGATTTTTTGGTAAGTTTTCATATTGGAAAGCTTGAAAAAGAATACAATTGTTTTTAGTACAGAACTAGGAGGAAACAAGTGTCGTGGGAAAGTGAATTAGTTCCAAGTAGTGGAACATGCTTATGCTCAATGCAAGGAAGCATGTGTAGGATAAGGAAACTCAGGGGGATGTCTCCTCTAGGTATGGGATAATCAAGATGCGAAAGATATATGGAAAGCTCTATTTTTCTAGGATTGAGACAAGCTCAGGCTATATGGATTATAAAAATGAAGCAAGGAGCCGACATAAACCTCAATACGATAAGAGAACGCATGAAATGCAATTACAACTTGATATAAACGAGAGTCCCTATGGGAGATGGCCAGCATAAAGTTCAAGAAAGAATATGAGGTTCTTGCTCGAAGACATGGTGTAACTACAAGGGACTCCCAGACCTAAGGGAGGACACTGAGCATGGGTACCAAATGGCAAAGCGAGATCTAACAAGGGAACCCATGAATAGGAAAGCTCTACTTGTTACGTAATGCGACTTCCAGCAGTAGTGTGGAGGTTCTTTAACATCACGCAGTGGGTTCATACGTATAGTTAAGCCTTGACATGGTCATCGGATAATGCATGATGCACGCGGAAAAATGATACTACCATATATGTTAGTTTAATGTTATATTTGTTACAGGCACAAAAGGGTCAAAACCTTGGCAAAAGTGCACCCAAAATGAGTCCATACACACCAATATTAGGCCAAACAACTAAAAAGAGTTAATAAAAGTCCAAACTATAGGTTAAGTGGGTAAAAATTTAAAAAGAAATTTGATAAATAGTAAAAATTGACATTTTTACCATACCATTTTGTTTTTTACCACAAATAGTGCATTAGGAGCCATTTGGATTATGAATTTCAAATGTTGATTTCGGGATCTAGGAGTAACAAAACCATGAGCCCTCAGGACCAAGTAGTTCTTCATCTCATTCCTCATCTATTCTATGCATTTATTTTTAGTTTTCATGGTTTATTTTTAATCTCAGAGAAACCATAAATGGGTATCCCAGACCACATGGGTCACAGACTATTAGGTCGTGTATAGGGCCTGATGTACATGGGAAAAGAAAAGACTTCCACATACATACGCTACTGTTACCAAGAAAAGTCGTGTATAAGGCAGGGCATCCCCAATTTAATGGAAAATTATCACAAAACTTGAATGTTTTTAGCAGGATGGTGTTGGAATGGAGGTAGCGCAAGCATGAGGATGTGGATAGGGAATTCCATTAAGACATAAACGATCAAAAAGCTCTAAAAATATGTGAATTGTACAAGTTTTGAAATCTTGGGGGTTTGAGGGCCCAATCAAGACTTCTTCAGATATTTTTTAACTACTAGGACCCAGACATAGAGGCTTTTCAACTAGATGGTATACCACTGAGACTAGAAGTAGATGACATCTACTTCATTATCAGACTATCCCGTCGAGGCGAGGTAGTAAAATTATAAGCTCATGGAGTGGGTAGAGGGCTCACCATTGAGGAGTATATAGCAGTATATTTCCTCCCTGATACAAATAAGATTGGAAGTTAGGTTTTGGTGAACTCCATCTAGAGCCTTAGTCTTAAGGTGATAATTATGGTACTAGCCAGGATAGAAGGTCTGAAATCACTCCATCAGGCTTCCAGGCTTCTCATGTTCTATTTAGTAGAGTGTATGAGACCTACAGTGTATGAATGGAGCACATAATTACCAAGCACTATGAAACACCAACTAACAGACTACAAGCTGGGCATGATAAAAAAATTCGGGTTCACCAACATACTTAGTACTTTCTTCTTCAAGAGGGTACCGTTCCTTAGCCCTAGATTCGAGGTTCCTCCACATAGTCTATGAGATCCATCCAAAACCCGTTGGGAAGAGGTGATGCGACGGTTAGGGGGAGGTCGAACACCCAGTCCTTTCCCACCAGACTTCTGCCATTGGTGGCAGTGACAGATCATGGATGTGGACGACTATCCCTATGTAGGGATCGACTTCCATGGAGACCTAGACATGCCACTACAATTGAGGGCCGCATATGGTGATATAGGTAAAAATCCCAAGCGTGTTTTGAATTATTTGATTATTTTGTATTTTTGATATATAGGATAATCATCCTTTTGGCGGTATCACATACTGACATTTTTCATGTGTGTGTAGACATGGTTTTGAGACAGTCGGATGGAATCCCCTGACATCATCAGAGGGGACAAGGGGATGAGATGATCAATGCATATGCAAAGAGGACGCTCCAAAACATACATGGCAAATTCTACAGGTTGACACATAGGGTACCGATGGTGCAAGTCGAGGAATTTCCTGAGGCTATGCAGAGACACATAGTATAGGCACCTCGTCCGTGGGTTAGACTATTTCGGCGGTTGGCCAATGCAGTTGTTTGTTATCATGATCATCACCCAGGCCCATAGGCATAGATTCCTAGATAGACTTTTTGTATCGACCGTGTATTTTTTGGCGGCTTAAAGCCCCATTTTTGTATCATGATATTAATTTGTACCGTGACACCATTTTGAACTATATACAGAAATAAAAAAAACTTATAGTGACCGAATTGATGTATTTACATGTGTGTTTAAATGTGAATGGAATGTGTATGCTTCATTATTGATGTGACAAATGCCGGTCTAAAATGTAATTTGCATAAGAATTGGCAACATGATTGTAAATCCTAGGTATATGAATGTATGTTATGTAGTCAAATTGTTGTTCCAACAATATTACTCGTAATAAACTTCATAATAAAGTAGGATCCCTAATATGATACACTCAATTTAACTATGACACAACTAGCTTTGAGTCAAGGAGGACCTTAAGAGATTGAATACCATTGGAAATGGCATCACATAGTAGTTCAATCATGACGCTATATTCAAAAACATTGTTTGATGATGGCTAGAGACACACACCTCCTGAGACACCGCATGAACCTTAGGTGTATAGATGACCCAAGAAGTCGAAGCTAAGTTCTGGGTATGGTGGCTGACACCATCAACAAATCCTAAGTATACCAAAGACTCTTTTGACATCTGTCGCAAAAAGGGAAGCATGTCAACAAACCAACACCACTACAAGTGGACTAAAAAAAAAATATGCAAAGTGTACAATAATATATAAGATATTAAACTTAGCTAAGAGTTAGGCATAGTAATTTTTGAGAGAGAGCCCATTTCTAGGCTCTGCCAAGGCCTTCCCTTCATAATCTTCTAGCTCATATGTGCCTTTCTCTAAGTCACATTTTACCACGTAAGGCCCATGCCACACGGGGTTGAACTTATCAACCCCTAACAGTTCGCTATCTTGGTCATACAAGAGTACCAAGTCACCTTCATTAAATATACAGGGGCATACACACTTATCATATTGATCCTTAATACGACACTTATTAATATCTAGAGCCATTATGGCATCCTGATATTGCTCATCAAGGTGCTCTAAGTGGACCAAATGCTCTTCCAATTGAGAATTTTTCGGTAAAATATCTATGGTTAGTTTCAACGAGGGAATTTCACATTCAACTGGTAAAACCAAATCCACCCCATGTACTAGTTGATATGGAGAAAACCAAGTGGTAGTCTTAACCGCAGTTTGGTAATCCCACAAAGCAGGGTAAAGCATAATGTGCTAATTGGTTTTTCTTTTTGTAATGGTTCTTTGCAGAATGGCCTTCAGGGATTTATTAACTGCTTCAACCTGACCATTCGATTGAGGGTGATACTAAGAAGAGTATTCTTGCTTATACCCCAGTTTCAAAGCTAACTCGTCCATCATCTTGTTCTGAAAGTGACTTCCATGGTCAGTGACAAGCTCTTTCGGGATCTCGAACCGAGTGATAATCTAATTGAAAAAAAAGAGAGCATCCATCTCACCATCAAATTTAATAGTAGGCATAGCCTCTACCCATTTTGTGAAATAGTCCATGGCCACTATAATGTGATGGTCCCCCCCCAGCCGAAGCCGGGTTACAATCTATAAAGTACACCCCCCATTTGGTGAAGGGATTGATGATGATAATGAGATGTAATAGGGTGAGATGGGAGCACACATTCCGTGCAAACACCTAACAAGGGTGGCACCACTTGAATGCATTAACACAATATTTAAAGATCGACGACTAATAATAACCTGCTCTAAGTATCTTTTGAGCTGTAGCAATCCTAGATAAATGACCACCACACACCTCACCATGGAAATCATTCAACAGAGTCTCAGCCTCATCATGGGTTAGACATTGATGCAAAATGGAATCCACCCCGCGACGATACAATGTGTCATCGATAATAAGCTAGTTCCTAGAATTATGTCGTAAAATCCAATGTTCATCCCACAAGAGGTGAGGAGAAACCCTCAAAGTCTTAAGATAGATGATGATATCACCATACCAAAGGTCCGTAGTTGAAATGAGGAATATATGCTCATCTACAAATGAATCCTCATGGATTCCATATTCATCCAGACTAGGGAGATCTGAAATGAGATCAACAAAAACTAACGACTTCTTCGAATTTGCCGAAACAAATTCGAGATCAAGTTACTGAAAAATAACAATCCATTTCTTGTATTTCCCCCTATCATTCATCTAGTCAAGACAAATTGAAATGGATTGATATGAGCTACGACTGTAGTATGGAGAAGTAGTATATAATGTCTCAACTTCTCTAATGCATGAACTGTCCCTAAGGCTAGCTTCTCAACGTGACTATATTGAAGTTTTGCATCAATGAGATTTTGGCTAAGATAGTAGATAACGTTCTCCTAGATATCATCGTCCTCTTGAATCAGAACCATCCCAATCGTCTCTTGAAACGCGACCACGTATAATAGGAAATCACGTCTATAGTCAGGTGGACTAAGCACGAGGGTCGATGCTAAGGATTTCTTAAGTGCATCAAAGGATTCTTGGGATCGCTCATCCCATATGAAAAGAATATCCTTATTCAAAAGGTGCATGAAACCTTTGGTCAAATCGGCGAAATTGACGACAAATCTCTGTAATAATTTAGCCATCCCTTGGAGACTTTGAATATGTCTACTCGTGCACGGGGGAGACAACCGTGGTATTTACTCAAACTTCAAAGGATAGACCCTAATCTCCTCATTGGACGTGATAAACCCTAATAACCGACCCACTCTCACACAAAAGATGCACTTTTGAGGATTTAATCAGATTTGATAACAACGACATCTTTAAAAAACCAAGCGCAAATGATATGGGTGATCCACTCTTAGACGAGAGTGAGCAGCTAAATCGGCTAGATAAAATTCAATAATATTGTGCTTAAGGTCACAGAAATAAAAGGTCATAGCCTGCTGAAAGGTAGCTCCAACGTTTTTAAGGCTAAAAGGCATCTTTTGGTATGCAAACGTACCCCAAGGACAAATGAAAGCAGTATTATGTTGGTCCTCAGGTTTAATTTGAATTTTATTATACCCTGAAAAACTGTCCATAAACAAGAATACTTCTCTCTTGGCACCCTCATCCAAAATATGGTCTATGAATGGTGTGGGGAAATTATCTTGTAGAAAAACCTTATTCAAGTCTCTGAAGTCTATGCATACACGAATGGTTCCCTACTTCTTATCTATCGGAATAGGATTGGATACCCATTCAGTCAAGGGAACCAGATAGATAAATCCAACTTTGAGTAACTTTTTTTTATCTCAACCTTAATGGCAGATGCCTTACGAGGGTTCATTGCGTGACAATGTTGTCGAATAGGTTTAGCATCAGGATACATTTCAATCTCATGTTCAACAATACGAAGGTTTATTCCCGGCATCTTGTCATACGAACAATAAAAAACATCACGAAATTATTTAAAAATCTCGGTGTATATCTTAATTTCGTCGGGAGAACAATCTACCCCAATGTAGACATTTTCGATCTTGCCAAGACTCCAAGAAATGTTGATAGGAATTGTAGGTGATATATTCGCCATGTTCCCTTCAACATATACACCATGAGTGCCTAGTGGGACCATGGGATAACCAACATTCTCTCTAAGGGTCGTCCTAAAGTCATCATGGTCGATCCGTTCGAGCTCCAGTAGGAAATAAGGGCGATGGTGCAACTCCTCCTAAGTTTGTTTTGAACCATTCATGGCATCAAGAATCGCTCTGTCTAAAGGGAAAAATTCATCAAGGAAATCATGCGAGCGTGATGACAGAACCATCCAAGCAGGAAGTGTAAAGAGATCCTCCTCTTCCGCATGCAAAGAGGAAGGACCAGGGTCTATAATGGGATCAAGAATAGCTTAATAAGCAACCTATGCCACAGACAATGACATCTCCATCTTGGTAGGTCTAGGGTCCTCATTTGAAGTGCTCAGAGAATGTAGAGTCCAAGGGTCATCCAAATACCTGGTGTGAAATGGGACCGAACTCGCCGACAACGAATCACTACCAAGAGTGGAATCAATAGCTAGGATTGCTGCTAAAATATTGAAATATTCCATCAATGACAAATACATTCCAACACAAACATTCTCATTCTATTAAATTGAGCACATAAATCTATGGAAAAAAAAGATAGATCACACAATTTACTCAGTAATTGAAGAATGAAACAGTGCAAAAATGGCTTGCAACTGTGAATGCTTTCATTAATAAAAAAAGTAATTAGATAATCAATTACAATGTAATACAATGGCTAAATAGTCACATGTAATTTGAATCCACATGAGGAAATTCGAATTGATTAGACTCAACTTGATTGTAGGTAACTAAGACCTTGTCTAAATCATTATCGGAGGACTCAATAGTTAACTGACCTTGTCTAAATCATTATCGGAGTTCATCGGAGTTCTAAGACACAACTCAAGTGTCTAATTCAGTGTTGACTGAAGCTAACTGACTGTGGTAGGTGAGAAATGCGCCTCTCCTGCATGCAACCATGCAAACCTAGCGCTAACTGAATGTAGAGGGCTAGAACTGAATGTAATTGACTCCTAACTTAGCTTGACTAGTCACCAACTCAACTCAACTGACCTTGGTTGGTATCGACACTCCCAGTGGCTCCTAAATTGTAGGGATTGGTATAGGATGCTCCTAAACTGATGCATGCAAGTGCAATCAGTGGTAGTAGAACTCAATTAGTGTTCCCCACACTTTAGTAACTGAAACATGTGCCCCATTTAGGCTAAGTGGACCCAATAGTGCTAGTGACTAAAAATAGACTGGATGGACTCCCGAATTAGACATGACTCCTAATTTAGACATATGACCAAATTGGATAATGGAGGATTAATAATCCTAACACCCCCGCTGAATGATAACTTGGACAATCTATGGGCCTTGGTAACTAAGACCATAGGTCACCCATTACATCAAGTAAAGTAAAGTAACTACTCAATACAAGGATCTGGGGTAAAAACCACATGGGAAAAAATCCCCCCCTCTAACTAAGTAGATAGAATCAAGATTCAAGTTTGAAAAACTTTAAAATGTGTTGCTGCAATCTCTGTGATGTAGCAGAGCATCATGCATGATGTTCTGTGCACAAGTATCCTGGGGCCTGGCATGTAGAGTTCTCCTTCTTTTCCCAAAATGATGATGGAAGGAAGGAGGAATGTAACCTTTGTCTCTTGTTGGATGAAGAGGCGTATGATCATCTCTATCCTTCTAAATGTAGTTAGACTGATCCCTTGCCATGTATCATCTTACAGGGAGTCTATTGCATCTCTCTAAAGGAGGTAAGATTGCATGACATAGTGCAAGGGTCTTTCCCTTCTGAGTGTCAGATGGGTTTCCCGTCATCTTACTAGCTTCCAGTTTGGAAGTAGGGACTGGATCTAGATCTGAATCACCCTGAATATCAATCTCATAAACTAATACAACTGGATATGCAATACTAGTGGAAGCAACAAAAGAAGTAGATGAAATGATTTTACCTTCCCTTGCAAGTGGCTGCTGAGAGTGCACTGGTTCTGAAAGTGGCATGAAGTGTGAGAACTCATATGCCTTGGAGGCATGATTTGCAACACCCTTCGCTAGGATGTTTCCAGTAGAGATATCTGTGATTTCCACCGGGTCAGGACCAAAGATCACTCGCTTTAGAGAGCTAGTATGAGTCATCTGGTATACAGATAACAAGTTTGAAGCTAGGGAGGGAACATAGAGCACATCTTTGAACCTTCCATGTTCAAGCTTGGTAGATCCCTTTCCTTTGGTTTTAACTCTATTGTTATTTCCCAGTTGAATACTAGCCGGACCATGAGAAGAATTAAGTAATTACAATGGAGAGATTTTAACAAGTTTATATTTTATGCATAAATACAATATTGTAAATCTAAATGAGTGAAATCAATTAGAGGGAAGGCGGGGATATTTTTATAGGCATAATTTAGCAACATGTTTAAATTCCATATGCTATTTTTCGACTATGAAGGTGTATTCTCTTCAGATTATAGCTTTTTGGAGGAAGAAAAAAGTGTTGTTATCCCTTCCTTTGATATGGATAACTTAAATTTGATCTAGATGACTATTGAACTAAGTCATGGTCTCATGGATACCCCTCCTAGAATAGTTAACAAATCAATGATTCAGTACCCAAAAGGATACCTTTATAGAAGTTTGTATAATAAATGAATTAATGAGTCCCTCCCCCAAAGGTTTCCTTCCTAGATATTTGTATGGACTCTAATCTTGCAGAGAGTCCATATGCTCCTCCATAAAGCTTGGAAAGTAGAATATGGAACATAACACAAAAATATAAAGGCACGGGGATAAATACAATTAGCATTCCATTAAACAATATATTTAATTTACTCTCCCTATTCTACTTTAGTTGGTTCACTACCCTCATGATGCGCCTAGGGAGATATAAACCAAGTGTGGCTATTATTATTGTATTATTAAAGTATAATGAAATGGAAAATACGCTTACTAAACTTACCATATTCTTACTCATTATGCTAATGCTCATAGGGATTATTATAAGCTAAGTCCTTTATTATTTAGTGAGAGGAAGAGTAGGGGTAACCTTACTTCAATGTCTTGGAAGGGTGGAATAATTCAATGGTTGAACCTTTAACCAAAACTACATAAGTGGCTTAACTATAATATGCTTCAATCTAATATATGGAGGGGGAGAAACCAAATCTACATGAGAATGCATTGGTGGTACATCTCTGTTACGGAGAGAAATTCCTATGGCTTGGGGTACCACAACAGACAGCTAGACTCCAGAAATCAATCTTTTCCAATATGCAATAGAAATAAAAACATCTAACACTAAAGGATCGAACCTCGTACCTTATTCCGGATGGTTGAAGTAGATCCCCGTTGAGCTTTCCAATCTTCAGCTTGAATTGTTATAACACGTCCTCAACAACAAGTAAACAATACAAGCATACTATATTTCATGGTGTTAGATCTATTCTAGCATATATAATCAATAATGTATAAGCATTTGACATATTCCAATGGATACAATATTCATTCAAATAGACATTACTGGACAGGAAAAGATATTTCTATTAATATGAATCAGAGATTACAAGTGACAACCTCTGACGGCACGTCTGCGAACCGGAGAAACTGATACCCCCACTCGGGCCTCCACCACCTCAATCCTCCATCACTTCAATAGCAAGCTTACTAGCAAAGGGAAATCTTGGGAAGAACACAATAGTGCTCCAAGGGACAAAGGGATGCAGACTCAAGCATAAGTTCTGGCAACAATGGACTATAGTTTCGTTACTCTCAATTCTCTCTTATGCTTTCAATGTCTCAATGGGTTCCTTATATAGCTTTTCAAATGGAGACTGAAAGGTCGAATCCGTGCGATCTCAAGGCATATGGAAGGCCAGGAGTCATATGAGTCGGATCCAAGTCAAGGAACGCTCCAAAGGATTTTGGATTATGTACAAATCCCGATGTACGCTACTATAGAGGGAATATCCGCGTATGTACGCGGTTATCGGGGAAAAGGCCACGTATATCATTTTTCTTATGTTTTTAGGGATGGTCAAGGATACATCAAAAGACAAAAAGTGGTCCATAGGGGCTAATGAGTCTGCAGCGGGACAGGGGAAGGCCATACAATGTGTGATTCACCTAGTGTGGTGAAATCCGCTATAACAATCTCATTGAGTCTATGGAATGATTTTGATATATTTAATTTTTATACAAAGGCCTTGTTATGCCCCTTTTTCATTAAGTGAATTATCTCATTAGTTTTTATGATTGCATCTCGAACATCTCAACATCTAAATGAATTAAAATTTCATATTTTACTAAAGTTATATGCCCTCTATTGATTTTTTTTAATAATCATACAATTTTAAACAAAATTAAAATCATTAATACAATATCCTTCCCATATAACTTTTGAAAGCAATGTCATTCCACCATGAGTTATTCCACCACTTTTTACATGGTGTGCTTTACTTTCCACAAATTAAAATGATTTTTTCATCCCAAAATATTGGTCTTATGGCAATCATATAAGACAAATTACTTCCACAAGCATAATTATGATTGGTTATCAAGACATCAACCTTGAGTACATTACCAACACATGAATGATTGATTAGTGACCGAGACATCCCTTAATTCACCACCATAATTATGATTGGTTATCAAGACATCACCCTTGAGTACATTACCAACACATGAATGATTGATTGGTCATCGAGACATCATCTTTTATTTGGACATTTACATCTAGATAGGAAGAAGTAAGTGTAGCTTCTGACATTCATTTTGAAACATCGAAGGTTTGAGTTGTTTAACATATGACATGAAGATCTTGTTCTCCACACAAAAAGTGTGTCTATATTTTGTGCATTTATATCACATAAAGAAAAAAAGAGATAAGAGATCTAGGTAAAGTCATGTAGCATGGAAACACACATGAACTATAATAAGGATCTCATAGTGGGAATTATATAACAAATTTATAAAAATTATGGAGATATAAATTAGTTTAAAACCTAGGTTATTTGATTCATGAGACTCAATATTGATTCTAGACAAGAATATAAACAAGATGTTCCAAAAAATATGCACCAATGCAAGTTCTTTATAGTATCTGCATAGTTGTACAAGTTCCTTTTGAGATTCGTATAGTTGAAAAAAAATGACATCAAGAGAGTTTCCATGACCAATAATAAGAATATATGAAAGCTAAGTCCTTTATGATTTAGTGGGAGGAAGAGTAGGGGTAACCTTACTTCAATGCCTTTGGACAATGGAATAATTCAATGGTTGAACCTTTAACCAAAACTACATAAGTGGCTTAACTATAATAGTCTTCAATAATATATGGAGGGGGAGAAACCAACCTACATGAGAAATCATTGGTGGCACATCTAATTGATTCTATGGAATGCTTTTGTTAGATTCACTTTTTATACAAAGGCCTTTTTATGCCCCTTTTTCACTAAGTGAATTATCTCATTAGTTGTTCTGATTGCATCTCGAACATCTCGACATTTAAATGAATTAAAAGTTAATATTGTACTGAAGTTATATGTTCTCTATTGATTTTTTTAAATAATCATAAAATTTTAAACAAAATTAAAATCATTAATACAATACCCTTCCCATATAACTTGTGAAAGCAATATCATTCCACCATGAGTTATTCCACCACTTTTTACATGGTGTCCTTTACTTTCCAAAAATAAAATAAGTTTTTCATCCCAAAATATTGGTCTTATGACAATCATATAAGACAACTTACTTCCACCAACATAATTATGATTGGTTATCAAGACATCACCCTTGAGTAATTACCAACACATGAATGATTGATTGGTAATCGAGGAATCACTTACTTCCACCAAGATAATTATGATTGGTTATCAAGACATCACCCTTGATTATGTTACCAACAGATGAATGATTGATTGGTCACCGATACATCACCTTTTATTTGGACATTTACATAGATATATAGGAAGACGTAAGCATAAAGTTTTACATTCATTTTGAAACATGAAAGGTTTGAGTTGTTTAACATACGACATGGTTATCTTGTTCTCTGCACAAAATGTGCATCTATATCATGGAAAGAAAAAATGAGATAAGAGATCTAGGTAAAACCATGTAGCATGGAAACAAACATGAACTATAATAAGGATCTCATGGTTTGAATTATATAACAACTTGATACACATTGTGGAAGTATAAATTAGTTTAAAACCTAGAGTATTTGATTCTTGAGACTCAATCTTGATTCCAAACAAGAAGATAAACAAGATGTTCCACCAATGCAAGTGATTTATGGTATCTACATAGTTGTGCAAGTTCCTTTTGAGATTTATATAGTTGCAAGAAATGACATCGAGAGAATTTCCATGACCAAGAATAAGAAGATATGAAATCCTCCACTATGATTACAAATTACAACCCAAGAAATGAATTATGCGTGTTACAAATTACATAGTTTGTCATGCCATTTGTGTCCTCATCTTAAGCAATGGACACAAATTTCATCTAATCCCAACGCTCACCTCAGTATTTATTGGCATCCATGATGGTAATACTATCACAAGACCCAAACTCATGATGTTGTTGACTATCAATTCTTATAATAGAAAACACAATCCAAAACAATATTTTTTAATAACAAGCTAGTGACTTAAATGCATGCTTATACCAAAAAAAACATTACCATCTCAGAAATTTCCATCACTACTTTGCTTATAACAAGCTATAAACAATATGAAATCCACTCATTATATCCTCTGATATACAAATTGGAAAATGGCTACCTAAAACTCGAACTATCTATTAACTATTTCATATTATTGCAACTAAGAACTAATTAAAAAGTTTTCCTTTAACGAGATTAATATTTGGAGAAGGAGGTGTGCTTTTGTAGACCAAACATTCAGTCTTTTTGCTTGTAATGGCCCATAAATTCATCAATGTAATTATTTACACACCTAAAACTAAAACTATTATTGAAGTAGCTTCTATGGCAATAATTGCAAAAAAGGTCGACACCCTGGTTCTAGCAAGGCATACTTATAAACAAAGGGGCTTGTTGCTTGAAGCACTATAAACCATTATTCATAAATATGTTCCAAAAGCTTTACCCAGTGGAGTAACGATAGGTCTAGAAGACTAGGTGACAAGATTATCCTCATCTTCAACTGGGTTTTTTCACTAGTGTAATTTGAAGTCGATATAACTAGGTTTCAAAGAGAAAATCCAAAGAATGCAACGCTATTCAAAATTTTATACAATCAAAGGAGGTCCTTAAAATTTCATGCACTCAAGTGGAAAATAGATTAGCCTTTCAATGGAAAAACACTATGTTTAACATTCTTCGGTTTTACAACTTATATAGTTAGCTTGAATTTGAGGGGAAGGCAGGGGAGTTCCGCTCTTTCCTTAGCAGCATTAAAAAATTTACGCACAACTCAAAATAACACTTACAGGCAATGTACAGCTCTCGTTAGCAATGTACAACTTTCCTGTAACTCACTAACAGAGTTATCAAAATCAACCCAGCACCTACGGGATTGTTGCAGCTTGGCTGCTATATCTTACAATGTACTTCAGATGATGTTGCAACTGGCTGTTACAACTCACATCAATTAAAACAAATATTTCAACTAGCTATGACTACTGACAGTCACTCACAGCTCACTCACAGATCTGTTACAATCGACCTTTTAACAAGTTTCAGATGACCCCTGCGTCCGTAAACTCAACCTAAATATTATACTGAATTAATAATCAACATTCACATCAAATAAAACTCAAGCTGCTACAACAAACTATCATAAAAATAAAAATGATTTTTTCAACTCAAAAACAAAGTAAAATAAATTACACATAAAATATCAGAGTTTCAACTTTGTTTCTATTTCACTCTTTGCTATGTATTTTCAACATACTTCTTCGTATATTAAACATGATCACAAGCTAGGTATTTATAGCATATTTATCTAAGTCGATCATTATCTACTAACTGACCTTTCGCTATCAAAAATATAATTGTCTGCAAATGCTCTGCTACAGTCTGACAGGAAAACTGTGACGCCTCTTCAGTAATTTAGAGATACGTTGTTGGATTAGTGAAATTGGATTTTCACGATTTATAATTTTAATATCTATGAGAATTTAATTAATTATCTGCCCTTTCATGAGCTGCAACCGGAACGATGAACGCCCCTTCAACGATCTGATCGACTCAAATAAATATTTGATGAGCTATGATATTAGAGCCTGTAACTGCTTCTTCAAAAATCAATGTGGTGTGCTACCCCTTTGAAATCTTGACAACACGGAAAAATCAAAGAGGTGTGGCGGTGCTGCAAATATTCAGGATTGTGGTGACCACAAATCTAGGTGGTGAATGACATTTCAGAACTCTGGCGTTTAGCGATCTGAACAACATTGCCTTTTCAATGTTTCAGTAGGCAATCGATCTTGAGGGTGGAGTAATTAACCACTGCCAACATTCTCCCCCTTAATTACTACACCCAAAAATATATCAAACACAAACAACTACAGTTTTTACAAAACAACATTTCAACTATAATGCCTGTTGGTCTAAGTCTCAACAAGGCTTACATCAGTATCAAAACAACTTCAAAAAATTTGTTCACATTCTTTGTTGGAACATACTAGTGCATTTTTTTTTCCTGTTTCTTTCAACTGCAAACTTTGAAGTATGTAAACTTTGTTTTTTGTTTTATCTTCATCTTTACCTTGATCTTCTTTAGCTCTTGCTTCATTCGTGGCTTCAACCGTTTCTTCATCTTGACTTTGTATCTTAATAATCTGAACTCCTTTTGTTCAGAAACTCCACGATACTTGTTCTCCTCAAAATATAATATTCAGCATCAAGACCATTGCATTCATTCTTCTTGGCCTTTGCAAACCAATCATTAATTATAATTTCAATTGCATCATTCTCAGCTTCGGTTTCATCATTACTTGGCTTAGAACGCCAAACTTTATACAAAAATACTTTTGATTCTTTATCTTCACTTTCTTCTTTACCATCAATGTTTTCTTTGATTCCACAAATCCATTATGTTCAACTTCAACTGCAAAACATTCTTCAATTTTCTTATCATCATTCAAATTTTCAATGTCCTTTAAATTAAGGACTTCAATCCAAATCTTTTCTTCTGAATACTGCAACGTGGGCATACAAAGATCCCACAAGCTATCTTTGAATTTACTGAGAGTAATTAGTTCAATGTCATTCTGTAGACACATTAATTGATAATAATGCCCAATTTCTTCTGGACACCATGACATGAATATATTTTCAACTGATTCTTCAACCAATTCATCTTTGGTGCAATTTTCTTCTTTCAAATCAAACTCATCATTTCCAATATCATCTTCAATGGATTCTTCTTCATCTTTGATTGGTTTCTCACCTGCACATTCAAACATTTTGTCAACATTATATAAATTATCATATTGTGAACCATATTGGTTCTTTTCATTTTGTTCTTCTCTGAGAGCTGTCACTATCTCTCCATTCAAATCTTCCTGTGTAGCTGCAACAAGGTAATCGACTTTCTTCATTTCTGCTTTCACAACAAGACTATTATCTTTATCATCATAGCTTGGATTTTCAAGCCATTCTTCCAAAAATTTCAACTGTTTATCAAGAACAACATACTTTATTTTAGTTGCTCTGTCTACAACATAAGATACAACATTTTGAGTGTTATCATTATGCAACTCTTTTTCTATCACTACTTCTGCAATCATTGAATCATCAACATTCCATCGTCATTATAAATTCCTTTTTCTTGTACTTTATCTATTTCATTCGCTGCAACTTCTGTGCAATCTTCAACAATCTTATCAAATTCTTCAACAAAATTATAATCATCAATATTTTCAAAAAAATCATAACCTCAGCAAAAGTGCACCCAAAATGAGTCCCTACACACCAATATTAGGCCAAACAACTAAAAAGAGTTAATAAAAGTCCAAACTATAGGTTAAGAGGGTAAAAACCTCGGCAAAAGTGCACCCAAAATGAGTCCCTACACACCAATATTAGGCCAAACAACTAAAAAGAGTTAATAAAAGTCCAAACTATAGGTTAAGAGGGTAAAAATTTAAAAATAAATTTGATAAATAGTAAAAATTGACATTTTTACCATACCATTTTGTTTTTTACCACAAATAGTGCATTTGGAGCCATTTGGATTACGAATTTCAAACGTTGATTTCAGGATCTAGGAGTAACGAAATCATGAGCCGTCGGGACCAGGCAATTCTTCATCTCATTCCTCATTTATTCTATGCATTTATTTTTGGTTTTCATGGTTTATTTTTAATCTCAGAGAAACCATAAATGGGTATCCCAACCCACATGGGTCACAGACTATCAGGTCGTGTATAGGGTCTGATGTACATGGGAAAAAAAAAGACTGCCACATACATACGCTACTGTTACCAAGAAAAGTCATGCATAGGGCAGGGCATCCCCAATTTAATCGAAAATTATCACAAAACTTGAATGTTTTTGGTAGGATGGTGTTGGAATGGAGGTAGCATGAGCATGAGGATGTGGATAGGGAATTCCATCGAGACATAAATGATCAACAAGCTCTACAAATATGTGAATTGTACAAGTTTTGAAAGCTTGGGGGTTTGAGGGCCCAATCAAGACTTCTTTAGATATTTGTTAACTACTAGGACCCAGACATAGAGGCTTTTCAGCTAGATGGTATGCCACTGAAACTAGAAGTAGATGACATCTACTTCATTATCAGACTATCCTGTCGAGGAGAGGTAGTAAAATTACGAGATCATGGAGTGGGTAGAGGTCTCACCATCGATGAGTATATAACAGTATATTTCCTCCCCGATATAAATAAGATCGAAAGTCAGGTTCTGGTGAACTCCATCCAGAGCCTTAGTCTCAAGGTGATAGTTCTGGTACTAGCCAGGATAGAAGGTCCGAAATCACTCCATCAGGCTTCTAGGTGTCTCATGTTCTATTTAGTAGAGTGTATGAGATCTACAGTGTATGAATGGAGCACATAATTGCCAAGTGCTATGAAACACCAGCTAATGGACTACAAGCTGGGCATGATAAACAAATTCGGGTTCACCAACATACTTAGTACTTTCTTCTTCAAGAGGGTTAAAACCCATTGGGAGGAGGTGATGCGACGGTTAGGGGGAGGTCGGACACCCAGTCCTTTCCCACCAGACTTATACCATTGGTGGCAGTGATAGATCATGGATGTGGATGAATATCCCTATGCAGGGATTGATTTCCATGGAGACCTAGACATGCCACTACAACCGAGCGCTGCATATGGTGATATAGGTAAAATTCCCAAATGTGTTTTGAATTATTTGAATTTTTTATATTTTTGATATATAGGATAATCATCCTTTTGGGTGGTATCATATACTGACATTTTTCATGTGTACGCAGACGTGGTTCCGAGATATTTGGATGGAATCCCCTGACATCATTGGAGGGGACAAGGGGATGAGATGATCGGTGCAGATGCGAAGCAGACGTTCCATAACATACATGGCAACTTCTACAGGTTGACACATAGGGTACCCATGGAGCAAGTCGAGGAATTTCTTGAGGCTATGCAGAGACACGTAGTAGAGGTACCTCGTCTGTGGGTTTGACTATTTCAGTGGTTGGCCAATGAAGTTGTTTGTTATCATGATCATCACCCAGACCCATAGGCATAGATTCATAGATAGACTTTTTGTATCGACTGTGTATGTTTTGGCGGCTTGAAGCCCCATTTTTGTATCGTGATATTTTGTACTGTGACACCATTTTGAACTATATACGGAAATAAAAAAACTTATAGTGACCGAATTGATGTATTTACATGTATGTTTAAATGTGAATGGAATGTGTATGTTTCATTATTGATGTGACAAATTTCAGTCTAAAATGTAATTTGCATAAGAATTGGCAACATGATTGTAAATCCTAGGTATATGAATGTATGGCATAGTATTTTTTGAGATAGAACCCATTTCTAGGATCCGCCAAGGCCTTCCCTTCATAATATTCTAGCTCATATGTGCCTTTCTCTAAGTCACGTTTTACCACGTAAGGCCCATGCCACATGGGGTTGAACTTACCAACCCCTAATAGTTCACTAGCTTGGTCATACAAGAGTACCAAGTCACCTTCATTACGTTGATGTAATTGTAACTTCAGAATGTATTCACTTGTATTTCTTATGTATTGTAACTTGATGTTTATTCCGGGATGTATTTGTAATGTACTTGATTCATGTCATGCCCCGAGGTTCCTATCGGGAGTTTCTATAATGTAAACAAGTCATGTCAAGTCAAGGTGGGTAACCCTCCTATTGTCTAAGGGTTAAAGTCCCCACAGTTCGGGGGCACTAGTGTTATTAGACTCACCTAGTGAAGTCAGCCCTAGTTGGGTTTAGTCAAGTCGAGAATTAGTATAAATAGAGAGCTAGCCTCTCTATTTATCACACACTTACTCACACTCAGTTGTGGCGCATAGCTTAGGAAGAGAAAGGCACTGGGGAAAGGAAGAAAGAGGTTACTGCTGTCGGGAGATCATCTTACTGTTTTGGGTTTCACTTTTGGTGCTGATTCTATCTCTGAGAAAGTTGCGGGGTTTTCTCCATTTATGGTTTCCCTGAGGAAAAACACTGTGTTCATTGTCTCTTGTGTTTGATTGTTGTGCTTGTTGTTCTCTCAGTTAAAGATCCTAATGTTATGCTAGCTTAATGTTAAAAATCTAACATGGTATCAAAGCTAACCTAAGAAGAAGACACTATGCAGCTGCGGGAACTAGGGATTCCTACTTTGTGGATCTCTCTCCACATATTTTCAGCAAAATAAGGGTGGAATAACTCTCCTCCCTAGGGCGCATATTTTTGTCGAAGCAGAATCCAATTATGAGGTTTTTTAGTTTTGGACTCGACACTACTGTCGGAAATTAGGGCTTTTCACAGAAGTGGAATTTTTCAGTGAGCCCAGGCCTGGATTGATCTCCTCCCCAAAATCGAAGTTAGGGATCAAATTCAAAGCATTTGATTGGACATAACTCTGGAAAAGAAAAACCCTATTCTACTCTTGAACCAGCACTCCAGGATTTCACCTCCAAATCCAGATCCAACATCTTGACCTGGTAAGATCTAAATCTTTTGTATTTCCATTTGAAGTTCTTAGTTAAGATGTCTCATCATACCAAGCTTCATGAAAAGCTTGAGGGAGCTGATAACTTCCGAGCGTGGAAGTATAGGATCTCCCTGGTACTGGAAGAAAATGAGTTGGACTCTTACATCAGTGAGGAGGTTCCAGTTCTAGAGGGAGATGAGGCCAAGGTCTTACATAAGAAGAAGTTGGTTATGGCAAAGAGGATTATTTCTGATTCTATCAAGGATCACCTCATACCACAGGTGTCCTCCCTCAAGACACCTAAATCCATATTTGATGCCCTAACCAAATTGTTTGGAGGGAAGAACATCAATTGGAAGATGAATCTAAGGAATCCTTTGAGAAACTATTCGAACATAATTCACCCCATAAGGTGAAACTTGGGGATGACTACCAATATCCCATAAAAGGTAGTGGTGAATCCTCCTACAAGCTAGAATCCAGAAAGTCTATGAAAATGAAGGATGTCTTGTTTGTACCAGGACTAAAGAAGAATACTCTATCCATATCGGCATTGGATGCAAAAGGCATGAGGGTCACATTTGTAGATGGCCAAGTCCTCATGTGGTCAAGAGGAAAGAATATTGACAATGCAATAGTGATTGGAGAACAAGAAGGAGGATTATACAAATTGAAGGGCCATCTAGAACAAGCTTTGGTCCATGACACAGTAGAGCCAAATGAACTCTGGCATAGAAGGCTTGCACATGTGCATTACAGAGCACTACCACTTGCAAGAAAAGCTGTTGAAGGTCTTCCAGAAATTCAAGCAAAACATGAAGGGATCTGCAAAGGATGTGCAAAAGGAAAGAATACAAAAAAGACATTTCCAAGTAGCGAGAGCAAGGCAAAAGGAATCTTGGAAATCATCCACTCCGATGTATGCAGACCAATGTCATCAAGTTCACTAAGCAGGTATGTATACTATGTTTCTTTCATTGATGAATTTTCTAGGAAGACATGGATTTACTTCATGAAGAACAAAGATGAAGTTTTCAGCAAGTTCAAGGAATTCAAAGCCTTGATCGAGAACCACACAGAAAAGAAGATCAAGACCTTTCAATCAGATAATGGCGGAGAATTCACATCAAATGAATTCAAAGACCTATGCAAAGAATCAGGGATTAAGAGGGAGTTATCCACTCCATATAATCCACAACAGAATGGGGTTGTAGAAAGGAAGAATAGAACTATCATGGAAGCTGCAAGAGCAATGCTTCACAGTCAAGATATTCCCATGCATCTATGGGAAGAGGCTGCCAGTACAACGGTGTATGTACAGAACTGTACTCCACACAGATTAATTGAGAACAAGACACCTAAAGAAGTCTTTTCCAGCAAGAAACCAGAAGTTAGCCATCTCAGAATATTCACCTGTCTAGTGTACATAGACATTCCAAAAGAGAAGAGAGAAAAATTAGATCCTTCAGGAAAGAAAGGTATATTTGTGGGATACTCTGAAAGCTCGAAGGCTTACAGAATATATTTCCTAGGATTCAAGAAGATCGACATCAGCAGGGATGTAACATTTGATGAAGACACAGCTTACAAAAAATCCAGAAAGAGACCTGTTGAAGAAGCAGAAGAAGCAGAAGCACCCAGAATTCATGATACAACCATGAACGCATAAATTCAAGAAGAAGATCGAGAATTTGAAGAACCACAAAGACCTGTAGATCCACCTCAGGAGAAGAATCCTCACAAGAGGTAACCTACTTGGGTACGAGAAATTATCCAAGGTGCAGAAAGATATGGGGCTCCAGAAGAGAATCACAGAGAAAGAAAGAGAACCAAATCTTGCTCCGGATATGCAGCTTTACTATGTGAATTTATCAACGAAGAAACTTCCAATTATGAAGAAGCGACAGAACGGAAAGAATGGAAGGATGCTATGATTGAAGAATATCAATCGATCATGAAGAATGTTGTTTGGGATGTTGTCCCAAGACTAGAAGGGAAGTCGGTTGTAACTTTCAAATGGACCTACAAGATCAAGCATGCTGCAGATGGTAGCATAGAGAAATATAAGGAAATATTCGTGGCTCGAGGCTTCTCCCAGAAAGAAGGAATAGACTATGAAGAAACCTTTGCACCTGTAGCCAAATACACTTCCATCAGATTAATACTTGCTCTGGCTGCAGTGATGAAATGGAAGATACACCAAATGGATGTCAAGACTACTTTCTTGAATGGTGTAGTGGAAGAGGAAGTGTATGTAGAAAAAGCACTTGGTTTTGAGACACATGACAGGGAGTCTCATGTGTGCAGATTTAAGAAAGCCCTGTATGGTTTGAAACATGCACCCAGGACATGGTACGGCAGAATTGACAGCTTTCTATCTAGTTTGGGATTTACCAAGAGTAAAGCAGATTCCAACCTTTACTACAAGGTTGAAGATGGAAACCCAGTGATGCTCCTACTGTATGTAGATGATCTATTTGTAACAGGTATGGATGGGTTGATTACTGATACGAAGAGAAAGCTTGCTGCCGAGTTCAAAATGAAGGACTTGGGTATGATGCATTATTTTCTAGGCATGGAGGTGTGGCAGAATGCAGATGGAATCTCCCTCAGACAAGGGAAGTATGCAGTAGAGATCCTGAAGAGGTTTGGGATGATGGAATGCAAGGCCATGACCACACCTATGGCATTGAACTTGAAGCTATTGAGTGATGCTTCATCAGAGACGGTTGATGCTACGATGTATCGTCAGATGATTGGGTCCTTGATGTACCTGACGAACACGAGACCCGACATTTGCTTTGCTGTGAACACCTTGAGCCAGTTCTTGACAGATCTAAGACATGTTCACTTGATTGCTACAAAGCATATTCTGAGGTACCTGAGGGGTACAATTGATTATGGTCTCAAGTATGAGGTGAATCAGAAGATTAACCTGGAGGGATATGTTGACTCAAATTGGGCAGGCAGTGCCATCGATAGGAAGAGCACTTTAGGGTGTTGCTTCAGTATGGGATCAGGTGTGATCTCTTGGTTTAGCAGGAAGCAATCCTATGTGGCACTAAGTACAGCTGAAGCAGAGTATGTCGCAGCTTGTTCAACTAGTTGTGAGGTAGTATGGCCGCGAAAGCTACTGTCTAATTTATTTGATCTCCAGATGGATGCTACTTGTATACATTGTGACAACCAGAGTTGCATAAAGTTGTTAGAGAATCCAGTGTTCCATGACAAGTCGAAGCATATCGAGATCAAGTATCACTATTTCAAGGATATGGTGCATAGGGGAGCAGTGAATCTCCAGTATGTTGTGACGGAGGAACATATAGTTGATGTGTTGACAAAGCCATTGGCTAGGGTGAAGTTTGAGTACTTCAGGGAGAATCTTGATATTCTCCAGATCGAGGTTTCCTCCAAGGGGAAATGATGAGACCCAGAGCCATTCTGACATGGTGAAGAGGATTGGTTCCTTCCATGGTCAGATGTAAGGGTTGAGCCATTCTATCATGGTGAAAGGATTGGTTCCTTCCATGTTAGATGTGAGTGCTGAGCCATTCTGATATGACTGTAGGATTGGTTCCTACATGATTAGAAGTAAGCGCTGAATGCCATTCTTGGAATGGAGGCACCTGGTCAGTTACCAGGTAGCTTAGTCTGGGACTAGGGGCCATTCTGATATGACTATAGGATTGGTTTCTACATGATTAGATGTGAGTGCAAGCCCTTCTGACATTGGTTGTTAGATGTAAGTGCAGATCCCTTTTGACATGAAGGATTGGTTCCTTGCATGTTCGAATATAAGTGCTGAGCCCTTTTGACATTGGTCGTCAGATGTAAGTGTAGATCATTTCGGCATGGAGGATTGGTTCCTTGCATGGCCAAGTGTAAGTGCTAAGCCTTTTCGACATTGGTTGACGGATGTGAGTGCTAGGCCTTTCTGACAGGGTTGTGGGAGGTGTTCCCACATGGTCAGATGTGAGTGTTGGGTGTGCCTTTCTGATATGATTATAGGATTGGTTCCTACATGATTAGATATAAGTGATGGGTGGGCCATTCTGACTTAGGGTAAGATATAAGTGCTAGAATAAGACCTACAACCAACATGAAAAAGGGCTGGCTTTGTAGAACTTCCTGTGACGAGAAGAATCATGAGATAGCACCCATGAAGATCCAGTGATGATGATCTAGCAGAGATGATCCAGATCAAGGGATGATCTATATCCAGTGATGATGCTCCAGAGATGATCCAGATCTAGTGATGATGATCCAGATCGAGTGATGATCCAGATCCAGGTGAAGATGACTTGAAGATGAAGGTGACTTGAAGATAGAGATGAATTGAAGGTGAAGATGACAAAGACTCGATGATGATCCAGATGATACATAGAAGAAGACTTGTACTGATAAATTGTGTCAAGAGAATACCTTCCTAGTTAAGAGGGAGTGTTGATGTAATTGTAACTTCGGAATGTATTGACTTGTATTTCTTATGTATTGTAACCTGATGTTTATTCCGGGATGTATTTGTAATGTACTTGAGTCATGTCATGCCCTGAGGTTCCTATCAGGAGTTTCTATAATGTAAACAAGTCATGTCAATTCAAGGTGGGTAACCCTCCTATTGTCTAAGGGTTAAAGTCCCTACAGTTCCTGTTAGTTTTTCAACATTAAGCTAGCATTATTTAGGATCTTTAACTGAGAGAATAACAAGTACAGTAATCAAACACAAGAGACAATGAACACAGTGTTTTTCCTCAGGGAAACCATAAATGGAGAAAAACCCGCAACTTCCTCAGAGATAGAATCAGCACCAAAATAGTAAAATCCCAAAACAGTAAGTGATCTCCCGCCAGCAGTAACCTTCTTCTTGTCTAGCCCTAGTGTCTTCTCCTTCCTCAACTATGCGCTACACTTGAGTGTGTATGAGTTGTATGTTAAATAGAGAGTCTAGCTCTCTATTTATACTAATCCCGACATGACTAAAACCCTACCAGGGCCGAGCTCTACTAGGAGAGTCTAATAACCCTAGTGCCCTAGAACTGCGGGGACTTTAACCCTTAGACAATAAGAGGGTTACTCACAATGACTTGACATGAATTGTTTACATTATTGATCTTCCCGTTCGAAATATTGGGGCATGACAACATGAATCAATTACATTATAGATACATCCCAAAATAAACATCGGGGTACAATACATAAGATACATAGATGAATACATTTCGAAGTTACAAATACATCAACACTCCCTCTTAACTAGGAAAGTATTCTTTCGACACAATTTTCAGCATTGGTCTTCTTCTCTATATTACCTGGATCATCTCGTCATCTGCATCTTCAAGTATTCTTAGTCTTCAAGTCATCTTCATATTTAAGTCATATTCATCTTTAGATCTGGATCATCACTGGATATGGATCATCACTAGACATCATCACTGGATCTGGATCATCACTGGATCTGGATCATCACTAGATTTGGATCATCACTAGACATCATCACTGGATCTGGATCATCATTGATGGATCATTATCACTGGATCTGGATCATCACTTGAACTGGATCATCACGGGTGCTATCTCATGATTCTTCTTGTCACATGAAGTTCTACAGAGCCAACCCTTTTTCATGCTAGTTGTAGGCCTAGCCTCCATGTAGGTCTTCTTCAGCACTTATATCTGACCTACTTGTCAGAAAGGCACAACACTCATATCCATCCAGGTTGGAACACATCTTGCACATAATGATGGAAGAGTTCCGTACTTCCACCCAGGCTGGAACACATCCTGCAAAAAATGATGGAATATTTCTACACTTCCATCTAGGTTGGAACACATCTCGCACATAATGATGGAATATTTCCACATTTCCATCCAGGCTGGAACACATCCTGCACATAATGATGGAAGATTTACACACTTCCATCCAGGCTGGAACACATCCTACACATAATGATGGAAGATATCTGCACTTACATTCATCCAGGCTGGAACCACATCCTACCACAATGATGGAAGATTTTCGTACTTCCATCCAGGATGGAACCACATCCTACCACAATGATGAAAGGGCTCTGCCCTTACATCCATCCAGGCTGGAACACATCCTGCACACAATGATGGAAGGGCTTGCACTCATATTTGATCTTGTAGGAACCATTCCTACAGTCACATTAGAATGGCCCCTAGTCCTCGACTGAGCTACCTGGTAACTGACCAGGTGCCTCCATTCTCCTAGAGAATGACAGTTGCCCTTACATTCGACCTGCTCGTCGGAATGTCCAACACTCACATCTGACATAGAAGGAACCTAATCCTTTAGCCATGATAGAATGGTTTAGCCCTTACATCTGATCAAGTGGGAACACATCCCTCTATCACATCAAAATAGTTTCTCAGTCCTAGATTGAGTTTTCCTGGTAACTGACCAGGTACCTCCATTCCCAGAATGGCACTTGCCCTTACATCTGTCCTACTCGACAGGATGGCCAACACTCATATCTGACATGGAAGGAACCAATCCTCTCACCATGACAGAATGGCTCAGCCCTTACATTTGACCATGGAAGGAACTAATCCTCTCACCATGTCAGAATGGCTATCGGTCTCATCACTTTCCCTTGGAGGAAACCTTGATCTAGAGAACACCAAGCTTCTCCCTGAAGTAATTGAACTTTAGCCTATCTAATGGCTTCGTCAATACATCAGCTATCTGTTCCTCTGTCGCAACATACCGGAGCTTCACTGCTCCCCTCTACACCATATCCCTGATATAGTGGTACTTGATCTTGATATGCTTTGACTTGTCATGGAACACTGGATTCTCTGACAAATTCACGCAACTTTGGTTGTCACAATGTATACAAGTAGCATCCAACCGGAGATCAAATAAATCAGACAGTAGCTTCCTTAGCCATACTGCCTCACAACTAGCTGAACAAGCTGTGACATACTCTGCTTCAGCTGTACTTAGTGCCACACAAGATTGCTTCCTGCTAAACCAAGAGATCACAACTGATCCCATATTGAAACAACACCCTGAAGTGCTCTTCCTATCGACGGCACTGCATGCCCAATCTGAATCAACATAACCCTCCATGTTAATCTTCTAATTCACATCGTACTTGAGCCCATAATCAACTGTACCCTTTAGGTACCTTAGAATATGCTTTGCTGCAATCAACTAAACATGTCTCGGATCTGTTAGGAACTGGCTCAAGGTGTTCACAGCAAAGCAAATGTCTGGTCTCGTGTTCGTCAGGTACATCAAGGACCCAATCATCTGACGATACATTGTAGCATCAACCAACTCTGATGAAGCATCGTTCAAGAGGTTTAGGTTTGATGCCATAGGTGTGGCCATAGCCTTGCATTCCATCCCAAACCTCTTCAGGATCTCTACTGCATACTTCCCTTGTCCAAGGAAGATTCCATCTGTACTCTGCCACACGTCCATACCTAGAAAGTAATGCATCATCCCCAAGTCCTTCATTTCAAACTCAGCAGCAAGCTTTCTCTTCGTATCAGCAATCAACCCATCCGTACCTGTCACAAATAGATCATCTACATATAGTAGAAGCATCACTGGGTTGCCATATTCAACCTTGTAGTAAAGGTTGGAATCTACTTTACTCTTGGTAAAGCCCAAACTAGATAGAAATCTGTCAATTCTGCTATACCAGGTCCTGGGTGCCTGTTTCAAACCGTATAGGGCTTTCTTCAATCTGCACACATGAGATTCCCTGTCATGAGTCTCAAAACTGAGTGGCTGCTCTACATACACTTCCTCTTCCACTACACCATTCAAGAAAGCAGTCTTGACATCCATCTGGTGTATTTTCCATTTTATCATTGCAGCCAGAGCAAGTACCGATCTGATGGAAGTGTATGTGGATACAGGAGCAAAGGTTTCTTCATAATCTATTCATTCCTTCTGAGAGAAACCCCGAGCCACAAATCTTGCCTTATGTTTTTCGATGCTACCGTCTGCAGCATGTTTGATCTTGTAGATCCATTTGGAAGTCACAATTGACTTCCCTTCTGGTCTTGGAACAAAATGCCAAACATCATTCTTCATGATCGTTTGATATTATTCGATCATAGCATCCTTGCATTCTTTCCATTCTGCTGCTTTTTCATAACTAGAAGGTTATTTATCAATGAAATCACATAGTTAAGCTACATACCCGAAGCAAGATTTGGTCCTCTTTCTTTCTCTGTGATTCTCTTTTGGAGCCCCATATCTCGTTGCACCTTGGATAAGTTCTCATACCCAAGCAGGTTTCCTCTTATGAGGATTCTTCTCCAGAGGTGGATCTACAGGTCTTTGTGGTTCTTTGAAATCTTGATCTTCTTCTTGAGTTTCTTCATTCATGGTTGTATCATGTATTCTGGGTGCTTTTGCTTCTTCAGGTTCTTCAGCAGGTCTCTTTTTGGATTTGTTGTAAGCTGTGTCTTCATCAAATGTCACATCCCTGCTGATGTCAATCTTCTTGTAACCTGGGAAATATATTCTGTAAGCCTTCGAGCTTTCAGAGTATCCCACAAATATACCCTTCTTTCTGGAAGGATCTAATTTTGTTCTCTTCTCTTTTGGAATGTTTATGTACATAGGACAACCAAATATTATGAGATGTCTAACTTCTGGTTTCTTTCCGGAGAATACTTCTTCAGGAGTCTTGTTTTCAAGTACTCTATGTGGAGTACGGTTCTGTACATACACCGCTGTTCTGGCAGCTTCAGCCCAAAGATGCATAGGAAGATCTTGATCATGAAGCATAGCTCTTGCTGCTTCCATGATAGTTCTGTTCTTTCGTTTTGCAATCCCATTCCGTTGTGGATTATAAGGAGTGGACAACTCCCTCTTAATCCCCAATTCTTTGCATAGCTCTTTGAATTCATTCAAAGTGAATTCTCCACCATTGTCTGATCGAAAAGTCTTGATCTTCTTTTCAGTGTGGTTCTCGATCAAGGATTTAAATTCCTTGAATTTGTTGAATACTTCATCTTTGTTCTTCATGAAGTAAACCCATGTCTTCCTAGAAAAATCATCAATAAAAGAAACATAATATGCATACCCTCTTAGTGAGTTTGATGATATTGGACCGCATACATCGGAGTGGATGATTTCTAGGATTCCCTTGTCTTTTCTTTCACTACTAGGAAATGTCTTCTTTTTATTCTTTCCTTTCGCACATCCTTTGTAGACCCCATCATGTTTTGCTTGGAATTCTGGAAGACCTTCAATAGATTTGCTTGCAATTGGCAGTGCTCTATAATGCACATGTGCAAGCCTTCTATGCCAAAGTTCACTTGGCTCTATTGTGTCATGGACCAATGCTTGTTCTGGATGGCCCTTTAATTTTTACAATCCTCCTTCTTGTTCTCGAATCACCACTACATCATCGATAGTCTTTCCTCTTGGCCACATGATGACTTGACCATCTTTGAATGCAACCCTCATTCCTTTTGCATCTAGTGTAGATATGGAGAGGAGGTTCTTCTTGAGACCTGGAACAAACAATACTTCCTTCATTGTTAGAGACTTTCTAGAGTCTAGTTTATAGGAAGATTCCCCACTACCTTTTATTATATATTGGTAGTCATCTCCTAGATTCACCTTGTGAGGTGATTCATGTTTTGATAGTCTCACAAAGGATTCCTTGAATCCAATTATATGTTTGGAATCCCCATTGTCTATAAGCCAATCATCACTTCCATGAGTAATGTTACCTGTGAGAGCAGAGATCAAAACATATTCATCCTCGTTTGAAGAATCTTCACTTTCATATCTAGTTCTTTACTTGGATGGTTCATCATTTTTCTGCAGCATGAGCATGATGTGTTCTTTTGTTCCCCTTCTTCTTATGAGAGTGGACCCTGTTCTTAGGACAATATTTTTCAAAGTGTCCTATTTCATCACATGTATAACATCTTAATCTAGATAGGTCATTTCTACTGTTGTCTCTATGATGAGGATTCTTACCTTTGGGGTGATGAGCTCTTCTTCTGCCTTTCTTGGAGTGAACTGTGAGAGATTGATCTTCACTTCCCATCTTCTCTTCTCAAGCTGCTATATGTGCTTCTTCTTGAGAACATTCTTCCCATAGTCTGCTGAATTTGACTAACTTCTTTCTGGCACAGATTCCTTGGATGAATGAATCCCATGACCTAGGAAGGCCATTCAGAGTTGTCATCACAATCTCTGCATTCTCCACTTCTTCATCTACAGCTTCTAATTATTCCTTGATCTGAGAAACCCTTGTGAAGTAAGACTGGATGGTATTTGCATTCTGAATCTTCACATTTTTCAATTTATTCCTCAGAGTCATCTTCCAGTTTATGTTCTTCCCTTCAAACAATTTGGTTAGGGCTCAAACATAGCTTTAGGTGTCTTGAGAGAGGACACCTGTGGGATAAGGTGATCCTTGATAGAATCAGCAATGATCCTCTTTGCCATAACCATCTTCTTCTTGTGTAAGGCCTTTTCCTCATCTCCCTTTGGGACTGGAACCTCCTCATGGATGTAGAAGTCCAACTCATTTTCTTCCAAGACCAGGGAGATCCTATACTTCCAGGCTCGGAAGTTATCAGCTCCCTCAAGCTTTTCATCAATCTTGGTATGATGAGACATCTTAAAATGAGAACCTCAAATTGAAATACAAGATATTTATATCTTACTAAGTCAAGATGTCAGATTTGGATTTGACGATGAAATCTCACAGTACTGGATCAGGAGCAAATTAGGGTTTTGCTTTTTCGGAGATCTGTCCACCCAAATGCCTTGAAATTTATCCCTAACTTCAATTTTGGGGAGGAGATCAATCTAGGACCAGGCTCACTGAAAAATTCCTCTTCTGTGAAAATCCCTAATTTTCGGCAGTAGTGTTGGGTCCAAAACTGAAAAACCTCAGAATTGGGTTTTGCTTCGACAGAAAGATGTGCCCTAAGGAGGAGAGTTATTCCACCTTACTTTTGCTTAAAATATGTGGAGGAAGATCCACACAATAGGAATCCCTAGTTCTCGTAGCTGCATAGTGTCTTCTTCTTAGGTTAGCTCTGATACCATGTTAGTTTTTCAACATTAAGCTAGCATTATTTAGGATCTTTAACTAAGAGAATAACAAGTATAGTAATCAAACACAAGAGACAATGAACATAGTGTTTTTCCTCGGGGAAACCATAAATGGAGGAAACCCTGCAACTTCCTCAGAGATAGAATCAAGACCAAAACAGTAAAATCCCAAAACAGTAAGTGATCTCCCGATAGCAGTAACCTTCTTCTTGTCTATTCCCAGTGTCTTCTCCTTCCTCAACTATGTGCTACACTTGAGTGTGTATGAGTTTTACGTTAAATAGAGAGTCCAACTTTCTATTTATACTAATCCCGACATGACTAAAACCCTATTAGGTCTGACCTCTACTAGGAGAGTCTAATAACCCTAGTGCCCCGGAACTGTGGGGACTTTAACCCTTATACAATCGGAGGGTTACCCATAATGACTTGACATGACTTGTTTAAATTATTGATCCTCCTAATCAGAACATCGAGGCATGACAACATGATTGAATTACATTATATATACATCCCGGAATAAACATCGGGTTACAATACATAAGATAAATAGATGAATACATTCCGAAGTTACAAAAACATCAACAGTTTCGGGGCACTAGGGTTATTAGAATCACCTAGTGAAGTCGGACCTGGCTGGGTTTAGTCAAGTTGGGAATTAGTATAAATAGAGAGCTAGCCTCTCTATTTATCACACACTCACTTACACTTAGTTGTAGTGCATAGTTGATGAAGAGAAAGACAATGGGGCAAGGAAGAAAGAGGTTATTGCTGTCGGGAGATCATCTTACTGTTTTTGGGTTTCACTTTTGGTGCTGATTCTATGTCTGAGGAAGTTGCGGGGTTTTCTCCATTTATGGTTTCCCAGAGGAAAAACACTCTGTTCATTGTCTCTTGTAGTTGATTGTTGTGCTTGTTGTTCTCTCAGTTAAAGATCCTAATGTTATGCCAGATTAATGTTCAAAATATAGCACATTGAATCTATGGGGACGGACACACTTATCGTACTGATCCTTAATATGACAGTTATTAATATCTAGAGCCACTATGGCATCCTGACACTGCTCATGAAGGTGATCTAAGTGGACCAAACGCTCTTCCAATTGAGAAGTTTCTGGTAAAATATCTATGGTTAGTTTCAACGAGGGAATTTCACATTCAACCGGTAAAACCAAATCCACCCCATGTACTAGTTGATATGGAGAAAACCAGGTGGTAGTCTTAACCACAGTTCTCTAAGCCCACAAAGCAGGGTAAATCATAATGTGCCAATTGGTTTTGATTTTTGTAATGGTTCTTTGCAGAATGGCCTTTAGGGATTTATTAACTGCTTCGACCTGACCATTCACTTGAGGGTAATACTAAGAAGAGTATTCTTGCTTATACCCAAGTTTCGAAGCGAACTCATCCATCATCTTGTTCTGAAAGTGACTTCCATGGTCAATGACAAGATATTTCAGGATCTCAAACTGAGTGATAATCTGATTGAAAAAAAATGAGCATCCATCTCACCATCAAATTCAATAGTAGGCATAGCCTCTGCCCATTTTGTGAAATAGTCCATGGCCACTATAATGAGATGGTCCCCCCCAGCCAAAGCTAGGTTGCAATCCATAAAGTACACCCCCCACTTTGTGAAGGGACCGACGATGATAATAGGATGTAATAGGGTGGGATGCGAGCACACATTTCATGCAAACACCTAACAAGGGTGGCATGGCTTGACTGCACTAGCACAATATTTAAAGACCGACGACTAATATTAACCCGCTCTAGGTATATTTTGAGCTGTAGCAATCCTAGATAAATGACCACCACACACCTCACCATGGAAATCATTCAGCACAGTATCAGCCTCATCATGGGTCAATCAATGATGCAAAATGGAATCCACCCCACGACTATACAATGTGTCATCGATAATAAGCTAGTTCCTAGCATTATGTCATAAACGCCAATGTTCATCCCACAAGAGGTTAGGAGAAACCCTCATAGTCTTAAGATAGATGATGATATCACCATACCAAGGGTCCATAGTCAAAATGAGGAATATATGCTCATCTACAAATGAATCCTCATGGATTCCATATTCATCTAGACTAGGGAGATCTAACATGAGATCAACAAAAACTAATGACTTCTTCGAATTTGCCGAAACAAATTCGAGATCGAATTACTGAAAAATAACAATCCATTTATTGTATTCCCCCCCTATCATTCATCTAGTCAAGACAAACTGAAATGGATTGATATGAGCTACGACTGTAGTATGGAGAAGTAGTATATAATGTCTAAGCTGCTCTAATGCATGAACTGTCGCTAAGGCTAGATTCTCGACGTGACTATATTGAATTTTTGCATCAATGAGAATTCGGAAAAGATAGTAGATAACTTTCTCCTAGAGCTCGTCGTCCTCTTGAATCAGAACCATCCCAATCGTCTCTTGAAACATGACCATGTATAATAGGAAATCACCTCTATAGTCAAGTGGACTAAGCATGGGGGTCGATGCCAAGGATTTCTTAAGTGCATCAAAGGACTCTTGGGATCACTCATCACATATGAAAGGAGTATCCTTCTTCAAAAGGGGCATGAAACCCTTGGTCAAATTGGTGAAATTGATGACAAATATCTATAAGGATTTAGCCATCCATTGGAGACTTTGAATATGTCTAATCGTGCATGGGGGAGACAACCGTAGTATTTCCTCAAAATTCAAAGGATAGACCCTAATATCCTCATTGGACATGATAAACCCTAATAACTGACCCACTTTCACACAAAATATGCACTTTTGAGGATTTAATCGGATTTGATAACAATGACATCTTTAAAAAACCAAGCGCAAATGATCTGTGTGATCCACTCTTAGACGAGAGTGAGCAGCTAAATCGTCTAGATAAACTTCAATAATATTGCACTTAAGGTCACGGAAATAAAAGGTCATAGCCTGCTGAAAGGTAGCTCCGATGTTTTTAAGGCTGAAAGGAATCTTCTGGTATGCAAACGTATCCCAAGGACAAATGAAAGTAGTATTATGTTGGTCCTCAGGTTTAATTTGAATTTTATTATACCCTGAAAAACTGTCCATAAACAAGAATACATCTCTCTTGGCACACTCATCCAAAATATGGTCTATGAATGGTGTGGGGAAATTATCTTCTAGACAAACCTTATTCAGGTATCTGAAGTCTATGAATACATGAATGGTTCCCTGCTTCTTATTTACCGGAATAGGATTGGATACCCATTCAGTCAAGGGAACCAGATAGATAAATCTAACTTTGAGTAACTTTTTTTGATCGCAGCCTTAATGGCAGATGCCTTAAGAGGGTTCATCGTGTGACAACGTTATCGAATAGGTTTAGCATTAGGATACATTTCAATCTCATGTTCAACAAATACAAAGGTTTATTCCCGGCATCTTGTCATACAAACAAGAAAAAACATCACAAAATTATTTAAAAATATTGGTGTATATCTTAATTTCGTTGGGAGAACAATCTACCCCAATGTGGAAATTTTCAATCTTGCCAGGACTCCAAGAAATGTTGATAGGAATCATAGGTGATAGATTCGCTATGTTCCCTTCAACATATACATCATGAGTGCCTAGTGGGACCATGGGATAACCAACATTCTCTCTAAGGGTCGTCCTAAAGTCATCATGGTCGATCCGTTTGAGCTCTAGTAGGAAATAAGAGCGATGGTGCAACTACTCCCAAGGCCATTTTGGACCATTCATGGCCTCAATAATCACTCTGTCTAAAGGGAAAAAATCATCAAGGAAATCATGCGAGTGTGACGACACAACCGTCCAAGTAGGAAGTGCAAAGAGATTCTCCTCTTCCATATGCGAAGACGAAGGACCAGGATCTACAACAAGATCAAGAATAGCTTAATAAGCAACCTCCACTGCAGACAATGGCATCTCCATCTTGGTTGGTCTAGGGTCCTCATCCGAAGTGCTCAAATAATGGAGAGTCCAAGGGTCATCCAAATACCTAGTGTGAAATGGGACCAAACTCGTCGACAATGAATCACTACTAAGAGTGGAACCAATAGCTAGGATTGCTGCTAAAATATTGAAAGATTCCATCAACGACAAATACATTCCAACACAAACATTCTAATTCTATTAAATTGAGCACATAGATCTATGAAAAAACACACAACTCACAAGATAGATCACACAATTTACTCAGCATTTGAAGAATGAAACAGTGCAAAAATGGCTTGCAAATGTGAATTCTTTCATTAATCAAAAAGTAATTAGATAATCAATTACAATGTATTACAATGGTTAAATAGCCACATGTAATTCGAATCCACATGAGGAAATTCGAATTGATTAGAATCAACTTGATTGTAGGTAACTAAAACCTTGTCTAAATCATTATCGGAGGACTCAATAGTTAATTGACCTTGTCTAAATCATTATCGAATTTCTAAAACACAACTCAAGTGTCTAATTTAGTGTTGAATGAGGCTAACTGACTGTGGTAGGTGAGAAATGTACCTCTCCTGCATGCATCCATGCAAACCTAGCACTAACTGAATTTAGAGGACTAGAACTGAATGTAACTGACTCCTAACTTAGCTTGACTAGTCACCAACTCAACTCAACTGAACTTGGTTGGTATCTGCACTCCCAGTGGCTCCTAAATTGTAGGGATTGGTCTAGGAGGATCCTAAACTTATGCATGCAATTGAAATTAGTGGTAGTAGGCCTCAATTAGTGTTCCCCACACTTTGGTAACTGAAATATGTGCCCCAATTAGCCTAAGTGGACCCAATGGTGCTAGTGACTAAAAATAGACTGGATGGAATCCTGATTTAGACATGACTCCTGATTTAGACGTATGACCAAATTGGAAAGGGAGGATTAATAATCCTAAAACCCCCCCTGAATTATAACTTGGACAATCTATGGGCCCTGGTAACTAATACCATAGGTCACCCATTACATCAAGTAAAGTAAAGTAACTGCTCAATACAAGGAGTTGGGGAAAAAACCACATGGGAAAAAATCCCCCCTCTAACTAAGTAGATAGAATCAGGATTCAAGTTTGAAAAACTTGAAAATGTGTTGCTGCAATCTCTATGATGTAGCAGAGCAGCATGCATGATGTTATGTGCACAGGTATCCTGGGGCTTGGCATGTAGACTTCTCCTTCTTTTCCCAAAATGATTATGGAAGGAAGGAGGAATGTAACCTTTGTCTCTTGTTGGATGAAGAGGTGTATGATTAACTCTATTCTTCTGAATGTAGTTAGAATGAGAACTTTCCATGTAGCATCTTACAGGGAGTCTACTGCATCTCTCTGAAGGAGGTAAGATTGCATGACATAGCGCAAGGGTCTTTCCCTTCTGAGTGTCAGATGGGTTTCCAGTCATCTTCCTAGCTTCCAGTTTGGAAGTAGGGACTGGATCTAGATCTGAATCACCCTGAATCTCAATGTCATAAACTGATACAACTAGATCTGCAATACTAGTGGAAGCAGCAAAAGAAGCAGATGAAATGATTTTACCTTCCCTTGCAAGTGGCTGCTGAGAGTGCACTGGTTCTGAAAATGGCATGAAGTGTGAGAATTCATATGCCTTGGAGGCATGATTTGCAACACCCTTCGCTATGATGTTTCTAGTAGAGATATCTGTGATTTCCATTGAGTCAAGACCAAAGATCACTCGCTTTGGAGAGCCAATATGAGTCATCGGGTATACATATAACATGTTTGAAGCTAGGGAGGGAACATAGAGCACATCTTTGAACCTTCCATGTTCAATCTTAATAGAGCCCTTCCCTTTGGTTTTAACTCTAATATTATTTCCCAGTTGAATACTAGGACCATCAAAAGAATTTAAAGAGGAGAATGATTCTCTGGATTCAACCATATGATTGGAAGCTCCAGAATCAATGAGGAAGGCATGTGCCATTGAGAAGCCGGCCTTCAATGCATGACCTCTTTCGAAGCAATATTTTGTGACTTCTGTGTATTCTGTGTGTTCAACCTTACTTGTGCTAGAAGGTGTAGTAATGTTATGTTTCTTCAGAAGAAGATTCATTTCATCAATTTGTCTTCTCATGCAGGAGCTATCTGGATGAAAGCCCCTTCCACAGTAGGAACAAAGGGTCTTCCCTTTTCCATTCTTCTTGCTTCTATTCAAACCTGAAGGCTCATTTGACTGCTCTTTCTTCACAGGAGACTCATCTCTTTTGTTTCCATTATCATTCACTACCTTACCTCTTCTTGCAACCAGTGCTTGATCTTTGGAAGATCGAATGATCCCCATTTGGATAAACTTGTCATGCTCATGAGTGAGAGATCCAATGAAGCTGTTAAGAGTGGGCATATTCTAGTTTGGAGTAGTGAGCTTCACTGAATGAAAGGTTGACACAAAGAGTGAATAGTTTGCACCAAGTTTTGAGAGGATGGAAAGAATAAGTTGATCATCCTCCTTTTCAACCTTGCACAGCTTCAATTCGAACACCAAGCTCTTGAATTTTGTAAAGAAATAATTTAGTGTTTCAAAATTGGATGGATGAAGGGAGATCAACTCATTATTGAGCTAATAGACCCTTAGATCATTCTACTTATCAAACAATGAAGCAAGATTATCCCATACCTCCTTGGGAGTCTTCAATCCTTTGATGTGGAAAATAAGATCTCGAGAGATTGAGAGGCACAAGCATCCATATGTTGCATCAAGCCTATTGAAATATTTTTCTTTGTCATGATTAAGAACCAGCTCTGCCTCTGTATTCATTGTGAGCCTAAAAATATGTTTGGAGCGAAGCTGCATCTCCATGTCCCTCCTTCCACTGGTGGTAATTGAAAGGATTGAGAGGCTCTATTGGAGAGGCCATTTTGAAGAAGATTTAGCTGCTATAGTGAATGCAGTGAGGAGAAAGAGCTGCTTGTAGCGAATGCAGTGAGAAGAACTGATAACCTATAAATAACACAATGAAACAGACAAAATAAGGTTGACTACCCGCACATTTCAGGTTTTCATCACACCCAACATAATTTATCAAGCAAGATTGATCAACATTTCCTTAACTTGGGGTATTAAGTGGTAAACCTTATGCTTCTAGTGTAGAGTAGGAATGGAAAAAAATTGCTAAAAAAAATTATCCAACTGGAGATATGAGGAGGAGAGGTTCCTTGTCCGCCAAGGCTCTGATACCATATTAAATTGAGCACATAGATATGTAGAAAAAAACACAACTCACAAGATAGTTCACACAATTTACTTAGCAATTGAAGAATGAAACAATGCAAAAATGGCTTGCAACTGTGAATGCTTTGATTAATAAAAAAATTAATTAGATAATCAATTACAATGTAATACAATGGCTAAATAGCCACATGCAATTCGAATCCACATTAGGAAATGTGAATTGATTAGACTCTACTTGACTATAGGTAACTAAGACCTTGTTTAAATCATTATCGGAGTTCTAAAACACAACTCAAGTGTCTAATTCAGTGTTGACTGAGGCTAACTGACTGTGTTAGGTGAGAAATGAGCCTCTCCTGCATGCATCCATGCAAACCTAGCGCTAAATGAATGTAGGCGGCTAGAACTGAATGTAACTGACTCCTAACTTAGCTTGACTAGTCACCAACTCAACTCAACTGATCTTGGTTGGTATCGGCACTCCCAGTGGCTCCTAAATTGCAGGGATTGGTCTAGGAGGCTCCTAAACTGATGCATGCAAGTGAAATCAGTGGTAGTAGGACTCAATTTGTGTTCCCCATACTTTAGTAACTGAAAAATGTGCCCCAATTAGGCCAAGTGGACCCAATGGTGTTAGTGACTAAAACTAGACTGAATGGACTCCCGATTTAGACATGACTCCTGATTTAGAGATATGACCAAATTGGATAAGGGAGGATTAATAATCCTAACACATTCACCAGTTGAGAATGTCAATGTATAGAATGGTGTATCTCAACGATGCAGTCGAACTGGAATTATCGAATGACATCTATTGGATCATGACAATCCAATCCTCAAAAGGGAAGAAAATGACATGAAAAATGGAATATGAAATATCCTTTATAGCATAAATATAGTTTTGACCCAGTAAAATATTGTAGTCAAGGGGTGCATCAACCACCTCAACCTTGATTGACATGGTCTTCCCTCCAATATGGACTTGAAAAGAGGGAAGGATACCATGCATATGAAATAAACGTCCATCGAACACGGTCAACATGGTTATAGATTTTGATAACGTGGGTGAGCCAAGGCCTTTCCAACAATCCATATACATCACAGAGGCTGCAACACCTTCATCAACAACTTTTCATTTGATCGTGTTATTCAGACACTCCACATGGAATAAGAAAGCCACATGGTAAGGCAAGCTAGATCAGATCTTGTGGGTTTCAAATCTAACTACCGTGGAAGGGTTAGGATCAACCACCCCAAGAGAAGTCAACAATGATCTCCTCTACGAAGGACAAGTATGAAGAACTTCAAGAGATGACATTGCATAGGGAGTCTGACCTAAGTCCTCGAGAATGGAATAACATTGGGTGGCTCAAGGTATACGAGGTACAACTTCAGGCTTATCAATATGCAAAGGTCTCTTGGGAGGTGCAGGCTCTTTACCCAAGTTGGGTTGTGACAGACCATAATATTTTGCGCGAGTCACAACATTAGTGGTTGAAATCATGTTGATACAACCATGGCCACCTTCTACATTTGGTGGGTTTTGATTCCCACCAGAAGTACTTTCGGTGTCCATATTATTCAAATCCATATTTTGATTATGCGGTAAAGGATTATTCAACACAGTTGGGATCTTTGCGATGAACTTTGAGGCCTCTTCAATAAGAGGGCACAAGTATGTGAGATGGTTTCCCTCACAAATCTCGCAAGGGAATTTAACCTTCTGCTTAGGTTTCTTCCCCCCCCCGCCCAATATCTTCTCTGTTCTTGTCATCATTCTGGTTCTCCTTCCTATTTCCACCCCTTTTATTATTTCTTCCCTTCCTTATATTCCTTTCGGGTTGTTGGTTACCCTTCTGTTTTGACGAATGCACCGATACCACATCCATCTATTGGGTGGGATGGGACAAATTCGTAGCTTGTCCAATCGCAGATTGATTAATAGAGAAACTGCGCATTTGATTCGTAACCTCGTCTATGACTTTGGTACTCAAGGAGACAACAATACCATCAACATGTGGCCCAGGTTTAAACTTAGGTTCAAAGTTTGACCATGGTGCATTATGGATAATCTCATAAAGGAGCCAAGACTGAGCATAAATCAAGTCCAGCTACTAAGCTCTAAATTTATCCTACTCCTCATTCATCACTCCGGATGTCGAAACATCCTTCACTATGTAAGGTGACAAATATTTGAGGAACCATTCCAACAATAATTTAGGAAATATTTTGGCCTTTATCAACCGCTTTCATCTGCACCACTCTTGAATATGATCAGAGATGTGCATGGCTTTATCTTGCCAAAATTTTGACAAGATCTCGGTGTCGACATCATAACGTACCGGTAACTGAAATTGGTTAATAAATATCATGGATAAATCGTTAAATGTCTGATATGTGCCCCAGGAAACTCTATATACCATTTCACAGTAGGACCCATGAGGGTGTGTTGAAACAGTCGTAGACAAACAGAGTCATGGTTCAATGAGTTAGAAGAGGACCAAAGGTGGAAAGTAGTCACATGCTCTCCAGGGTCCTCACCACTCTTACCTTCAAACTTTAGAATGTTTGAAGGAAGCTTGGTGGGGACAACCCACCACATCGAATCATGAGATACATGATCATTGGTCAACTTCGAATAATAAGGAAAATTCAACATATCCAAGAAAGGGATCCTAAGTTGTGCCATATGGTTCCATACTCCCTAAAAAGGTTGGTTCATATAAGGTTGATTGCGATAAATACCGTGGCCTTTTCCAGTCGGATAATAAAACCCTATTGCATGACCCATAAAAGGATGCACGAGAATGTGATAGTTTGGTATACCTTGAGAATGAGGCACCGTATAACCATAGTAATAGGATTGATGGAAATGTTTACCCCTGGACATATAAGGAGGTACGTAACCTCTCGACACAACAACACTAGCTGAGGAAAGAACAACACGGTTAGATGCAACACTATGTTCCAAAGGTCCATGTGGGACATGAGGAGGGTGTGTCATAAGAAAGGAATTTGATGAAACATGCAAGGTGGATGATGGGGCATAAGATGAAATGTAAGTTGTGCCTCCAACATTCAAATGTCTATGGTCACCTCCATAAGAGGGAACACTAGTGTTAATATCCGGAAAAACTTCTCCCATGAATGGAGTGGAAGGATCAATATGATCACTCCCAAATATATTAGCGAGAAAAGGGTCTACAATTCCCCTAGGCCTAACACTAGGATCTATACCAAGATCAATGACAGATGAAGGGATAGTGTCGGTAAGTTTTGGAATGCCAAACCTAAAAGGACATGTGCTATAGGGAATGTGATTAGTATCACTACTCGAAATTCCCAAGGAAGACATCTGATAGGTAGCTGCAAATTTTTACAGTTAAGGTCATTATTGTAGGAAGTATCATCCCTGTGAGGGTCGGCTTCAATCGAATTCCCATGCATTCCCCATTCCAGAGGATGGATAAGGAGGGATCTTTGGGATCTCATATGTAGTACTCATGGTGAGAACAGTGTGTGAGTCACAATGTGTAAAATTTTACCTAGGATTCCTATCCCTCTTCCGAGGAGGAGCAGGAGAGTCACAAGGAGAAATCCCAGCTAAAATTTGAGATTGATAGAGCACCATAAATCGATCCAAGATGACTCCACAAGACTCAAAATATAACGATCCCTAAATCAAGCTAGCATAGAAAAAGCTTACCCCTAAGTAAATATAAGTCATATGCAAACAAGCCAAGAGGGAGGATAAGTGAGCTCCTGAATGCAGTAGGTACGCCTCGCCTAGGAGAGTCCTGAGACTCCCATACACTACAAGTGGAGGTGTGTAACCAATTACAATGGTCCTCAGGTTCAACGCATATAGAGTCTATTGAGTGAGCCCTATCTGTCCAGGACACTCACCAATTAACCTCTGCAAGTACCCCCTGTGATACTTAGGTAAGGAAACTAAGGTCACCCCAATATAACCAATGCTCAGGAGGAAATTCGTGGGAGGGATATACCGTATGGGAAGGGTAACAAATATCAAAACTTGAAAGCACCAAAGGTACCTCAAAAGTGTTAAGATACGAGTAAGATCCTAGAAATATCTCCTGCATTCAAAAGAAAGTGGCAAGGGGCTATCCCCACCACTAACATGTGCGTTTCCTCGTGCTTAACTCCTGTGTAAGAGGAGCCTCCTGAGAACACTAATTATACCAAGGATTTCACTTCTCACCTGTACAAACACCTAATTGTTTTGTTTCATATTCTTGGAAAAATTTACTCATGACACCCTATTCCAAGACTCTACAACCTAATCTTGTTGGTGCACCTCTATCAAATAAAAAGTGTAATCAATATTAAGTTAAGCATTAATTTTAATGGTTGTGATTACTCAAGGGTAATGAATGTGCAACTAGCAATATTATGAATCAACAATGAAATAAATATGCACACCTAAAAAACAATGCCAAGTGCAATTTGTATTTAAATATGAAAAAGGGGGTATTCCATTACATGAAATGCACAAATTCCTTCTTCAAATGCCAATTCAATCATTCCTATATGAAATCATGAACATTATTTCATCTAAGAAAACCTAATGCAAATGCATAATGCAAAACATGCCAAAAATAACCATACTATTTTGTATTTTGATTATAAATGATATGAAAATGCAACAAATAGACTCTATAAACTCCCAGAACGTGTAGAAAGTATCAGACACAAGCCAAGAAAGACTCTGAGAACAAGAAGTCTAATGCACTGATAGCAAAACCAAAAGGAGATAAATGGAAAGAACAAATTTTAAAGAAAAGCAAAGAAAAATATGTCTCTGGTCTGCACAGAAGTAGTAAAAAGCACCACAAGAGTTCAAGAAGACTCATCAACACTCACAACCCACCCAAAATCTCCCCAACATCAATATTTCAATCACAAAGATGGATGTATGCAATTTTTCACAGAAAACCCATGTGTATACATGACTATAAGTACTACAACCCGCATGTATACACGACCGTCACCTCTATGACCCGCGTATAGAAAGAGATAGGTGGTAAAAAGGTAGAACAAGACTCAGATTACTTCAAAAGAATCACAATGGTTGTAACACCCCAATTTTGATCTCGTTTGCATTAAAAATGTATATGATGTAAATATTGTATTTAATTGTGGTGTGGAGCTAAAGGAAAAAGCCCCACCATCGATTTAGCGTTTTATGTTTCGACAATTAAAATCGATGCCGATGGTATTTCATGCTAGCTAGGAACATTATAATTTGGACATAATGTAAATACACAATTTAATTAAAATACCCACAACGAGCTATGTCAATGCAACATTAAAAGAGATGGGGGCATGATTTCCTAAGGATAAGGTGGGGGGGGGGATATTCAAACCTTGAGCCAATGGGGAAAAGACAAATGTCAAGAGGAAAACCCATCAAGCTGTCAACCACCTTCTTGTCTTACTCACCCAATCATTTATTTATGTCAGAAATTGGTTGAGGTAGTTATTGCATGGGGATGGGAAGAGTATGGCAGTCCAAATTCGAATTGGAAAAGCCATTAGTTTTTGGGAAACACGATGTTGACTTTTGGGGAAAGTTAACACCCAAAAATGCATGCCCATTTTGTTTTCAGGGATAATTTTATGGGCAAATTTTAGCCGAGTGGACTATTTTTCCATGTTTTTCTCCCAAAAAAACATTCGCCATTTTGCATTTTTTTAAGCCCTATTTCGCCCAATTTTGATGGGGTAAATTTTTTTCACACTAAAATTGCCAAATTATTATATAAACAATATAAAATCCTTGGAAATTAAAATATTTTTTGAAAAATATCGCCAATCATTTTATAGTTGGTGTTTTAAGAATTGGTAATATTCACCAACATTTATACACTTTTAAATAAGCATGGTTCCTTAAAATCATCCTTGGTTGTTTTTCACCCATGTCCTCCATTTCCTCACGCAATGGAATCTTGGAGATCTCTCTCCTTCACGCTTTTTTCTGCTGTGTGTGTTTTCCCTCACATGGGTAGCCGTTTTCTTCATTTTACTTAGGCTGGAAAATCATTTTTGGTAATGATCAATGGTTGGGTTGCCTCCCCCATGATTTTGATACATTTCCTCATCATTTTCCAAGCTGGAAATCATTTTTTGGTAATTCCCAACGAATTGGAGAGGAGACCACGGTTTCTGGGTGTTTGCTGAGGCCGTTTTTACCCACATGAAGACAATGAACGTTTTGTGAAATAGATTTTGGCTCCCAGGGCTGTTTTACCCATTCACCATTATTGAATTTGGCTTCCAGGACGTTTTTACCCATGCCTAGAACTTGTATCTTGCTATGGGTGCATATTTTGGTTTTGGTTTGAATTGGTTTGGAGTGGAATTGGGTCTGAACTAGCTTGATAAACCTAGTGTAGGAAGGAACCTCATAGACAGATCTAGAGGGGCTGGTTTTCTTCTTTGCACACCCTGAATAACACTAGAAGGGAGGGCATACCGAGGGACTACGTAGCATAGAAGGGGATATTTCCTTGTGTTGGATGTGTGGATGTTTTAGAAGCTAAGCCACATCTGGTGCAAGAGTCCCTAGCTCTGTGGTTGAGCTCACTAGCTTAGCAGTTCAACCTTTCTAGCTCCTTAGTAGCCTGATAAACCCAAATTTAGTTTTGGCTTGGCTGAATTATGATGTGTATTTGGCTATGTGTAAGCCTGCTATAGTTCCCTTATTCCTGGTGGGAATCATGCCCAGCTTGGGGGTGGCAGTGTTGCTAAGATATTAATGACACACTGGCCTATGGTTGGGTGGAACGTTGCAGTGACGTAGCTGGTTTCGGGACAAGCTTCTTTCAAGATAAGTATCTCTTGTGTTAATATATGCATTTGTATTTTCTTGACGAAATATGATGAACATGTCTAATGTGTTGAATTCTTTCGCTGTATATTGCATGTTTTACAAACATGTGGATGTTTTTTTTAAGTTAAATTCATTTTAGATTACGTTATGGGGCTTATATTGCCCGTATTTGATAGCATAGCATTATGGTCGAGTTCCCTCTTGGGTAAACGAGAGGGGATGTGACAATGGTCTAACACACTCCTGAATGCGACACATAAACATAGAGAGGCAGAGATCAAATCAAGTACATCATGCACCCAAACCCCAACAAAAAGGAAAGTACCTAGCGAATTCGTCCATTCTATTTGGGAGAAAACTTCCTATGGCTTGGGGTGGACCACAACAAACAATATGACTCCAGAAATCAATCCACTTCCAATATGATAAAGAGATAAACAAGACTAACACTAAGGTATGAGAAGCGTACCTTATTTTGGATGTTCGTAGAAGATCCTCATTGACATTTCAATCACACTTGTACCTATATTTCATCCTCAACAACAACGAAACACACAATCGTGATAGATATTAAGTGTTAGAGCCTACTCTAGCATATACAAATCCAATATATAATGAAAGAAACTACATCCATGGATACAAATATTCATAGCTGCACATATAAGGGACGATAAATGGATATTTCTATTAAATGTAAACAGAGACCTCTGTCGACACCTCGTCGAAATTGAGAAACTGAGTCCTCCACCTGGTCCTCCACCACTTCAATCATCCATATCAAGGCAAGCTCACAAGAAAAATTTAATCTTGGGAAAGAGCACCAATGACTGCTCTAAGGACAAAGGGATGTAGTCTCAAGTATGAAAGAGTGGAGCACAAATCCACTATAATTTCTTTACTCTCACAAGTCCTTCTCCTTCAATGCTTCCAAGTAGCTAAATATATATCCCTCAATGAGAGGTGAAGGGTCAAGTCGGAGCGTTTCCATGAATATGGAAGGCCACGAGTCAATTTATTCATTACTTGATGAGGAAAAACTCCAAATATGTATTTTTGAGCATATTTCTCGATGTATGCGGGTCATAATGGAGCAAGTTGAATGTACACTCGAGGAGTAGACTGGTGACCTGCATATACCCATAAATATGACTTTTTAAGGGGTTTTTTTGGAGCATCAAAGTAATACTGAGCAAATGGGGTATAAAGAGTCTGCATAGGGACATGGATAGGCCATAAAAACATGATATATCAAGCATGGAAAATCACACTATAACAAGTGGCGAAACTCAAAGGCAAGTTTTTGTCTGTTAACTATACTTTGAATTTGACATATAGGAATCTCAGAGCCTTAGGAAAAAGGAGATGACAGTAAAAGATTATATATACTTGAATTTTATAATTTCTTAAGTAGATATGGGCATACTGATGAAGGAGTTGTGGCTAGGTATGTAAATTGTTTTAGGTATGTCATTCAAGATGATATAAGCATAAGGAGGATTAGCATTGTTGGTGAAGGCTATCATCTTCTTTGAAGGTCAATGAGAAATTGTCAAGAAAGAAAGAAAGTACTAATGGGAAAACAATTAGAAGTAGAGGCAGAGGTATGTATAGAAGAGGGAACATTAGTGGAGCAAAGGAAGAAGAGGGTAGTTGTGTGACCATTGCAAAACAAAGATACGGGAGAAGTAATGAGGCTTTTAGAGGTGGATGAAGCTTTGAAGGATGAATAAATATTAGCTATAATAGGGATTGGAATATCCTTGATGATTTTTTACAAATTCCAAACACCAAGGATTTTTTTTGTGAATGTCCTAAAAATTTGTGTGCTAACATACGGCAGGAAAGTCTCATGTTACCCAAGGCATTGAAAGCACATATAATTCTATAATTGTAGATAATATGTTAATGAATTTTAATAAGGGTAAGGGGAAAATTTGATGTTTAGAACATCATTACCAAATATAGAAAACTACATACAAAAGGAGTTGAATCAAAAGGAAATCAATATTCAAGACCATCTGTAAAATTGGAGGTAAAAAATTGTTCTTTAACTCTTTATGTAGGTAGCATAGGGATTTTAGTATCCACAAAGGTCATTAAGAATTTGAACCTAAATGTAGGCCGCACCTTGATGCAAAAGGGATACATGTAAATTTTTCCAAACATTGTTTTATTAGTTTTCATATTGGAACGTATCATGATAAAGTGATGCCTAATCTCCTGACAATGAATGTTAAATCCATTTTCTATTGGGTAAGCCTTCGAAATATGATATGAAAATTGTCTATGATAGTGTGAAGAATATCTTAATGTTAGACCAGGATGGAAGGAATATTCAAATTATAACTATGAAGGAAGAAAAAAGGGACAAAAATCATGCGAATAACTACACTAGTGGTAGTAGAGTAATGTTATGTTTAGGAAAATATATTTTAAAGGAGGAATGTAACATTGCTTTTCTATTATTCCAAAAATCCCAAGTCTAAAAGTGAAAAAAATGGAGATTGCAGCTAAAGTAGAAGGAAAATTAACTAAATTTAATGATGTTATTTCAAAGGAGTTTCCCTGGGTATTTCCACCTATGAAGAGAATTTACCATAAAATAGATTTTGTACTAGGTTCAAGTTTACCTAACAAGGACCCATAGAAAATGTTAACTTCATGAAGATGATGATTTGAATAGGAACATCCATGAGTTGTTGGAAAGTGGTATGATTAGAGAAATCTTAATCCCATGTGCACTACCTATTGTGATTTCACCAAAAAAGAGTGGATAATGTGCATTGATTATAGGGATTTTAACATAATTACCAATAAGTACACATTTCATACACCTAGGATGGATGATTTGATGCACTCTCTAAGTGGTGCAATATATTTTAGAAATATGGATCTAAAGAGTGGGTATCATCAAATTGAATTTGTGAAGGGAATGAATGGAAAACAACTTTTAGGAACAAAACGAGATCTTTAAATGGTTGGAGATTCCATTTGGTTTGACAAATGCTCCAAGTACTTTTATGAGACTAATTAATGAAGTGTTTCTTGAAGCCTTAATTAGGGTTTGTTGTGGTTTAATTATGATACTTTAATTTTTAGCAAGACAAGAGAGGAGCATCTTAATAATTTAAGACAAGACTTGTTAGAGTGACTGAAGAAAGAGAAATTATTCATAATAACATAAGTGTACCTTCATGAAATACGAATTAGTATACCTCAGGTTTTCATATCTCAAGAGAATTTAAATACAGATCCTTAAAAAGTGAAATAAATAATAGAATAGCCAATTCCTAAGAGTGCATTTGAAGTGACAAGTTTTTATGAAGTAGATACTTTTTTATAGGAATTCCATAGGAAATTTGAGTAGGATAAGTGTACCTTTCACTACTTGCATGAGGAAAGGAGAATTCAATAGGAATGTTGCTACATAAAAGTGATGTGAATTGTTGAAGAAAAAGGTTATTGAAAGGTTGATGTTGGATTTACCAAACTTCTATGTAATTTTTTTCTAGGTTGATTACAATGCTAGTGAGACAATTATTGGAGTAGTGATGAGTCAAGGGGGAAGATTAATCATTTTATCTAGTGAAAAGTTGAATGAATCTAAACAAAAATATTCTATTTATGACCAAGATTTGTATGTAATTTTTCAAGCACTGAAGAAGTGGATACATTACTTGTTTCCTAAAGAGTTTATTTTGTACACTAATCATCAAAAATTGAGGTATCTAAACAAATAGTGTAAATTAAATAAAATACATATGAGGTGGACACAATTTTTGCAAATCTATACATTTGTATTGAAGCATAGAGAAGAAAAAGCAAATAGAGTTGTAGATGCTTTGATTAGGAGATCAACCTTGTTGTTTATCATGATAGTGGAGGTAAGATGATTAGAAGAGATGAAAAATTTATATGAATATGACCAAAATTGTGTTAAATCATGGAAGGAAAATAAAGAGCCATGTAGCTATGATAAGAAATTATACCTTAATTATTCAATTCAAGAGGGATTTATATTTAAAAATATCAATTGTGTATTTCAAGATAATCGATGAGGGAAAATATGATCCAAGAGATGAATAATGGAGGTTTAAGTGGGGATTGTTGTGCTGAAATTCTACCAAGCCACTAGTTGAGGAGCACTATAATTAGCCAAGAATGGATAAGGATGTTAAGAAATGGGTCAAACATTTAAGAATTTTTCAACATGCAAAGGGAAAATGTTAGGGTCCTACCCTATCTCGCCTTACTCTAAGAATTAATCATACATAGTATAAGGACATGACTTTGTAACAAGGAAAAAAACGTTAGTGTTGATTATTCAATGTAAAAAGGGCCTCTTTATTAATTAATACCCATTAGGAAATTCTATTTTTACCATTCCAAGTAGTCAGGGCTTTGGACATTTGAAGACTATTTAAAGAAGCTTCAAGGCTATGAGGTGTTAATGGATATCCACTCAAGTGAATGATCACCTTACTATAATAGGCCCATGAACATTGTTGCCATAATAACAAATCTTTTTTTCTTCATATTATGTTATTATTGTCTCATATTTTTGGTTTTGTGTTGCTTATTTATGGTCTATTGCATGATAATATTGCTATATATTTTGTGATTCTCAAGTTATAGGGGTAAGGATCATTGCAAGTTGTATTAGAGCCATGATATTGAGACAACACGCCTTTGATAATTGATAGAATTTATTTTTTAGGATAGAGACATGTTCCCACATTTGAAATTAATTGTAGAGACATGTCATAATTTAGCAAATAAAGTTGTGGCTGGGGAGAAATACATATAGGGAATATAGTTGGTACTTAGTCACATTGTACCCTAATTTTTTTAAATTGTTGGACATTGTTGTTACTCATGTTTTTACCCCTTAGATTAGTACCACATCAAATAATACATGCACATGGAATCACTTCTACATACCCTCAGGTATATGGGAAGTCCCATAAATCACCTAAAATTATCTTGTGGTTAACTTGTTGCTATGGGGGCATCAAAATCAACACTCAAGAATATAATCCTATTGGGAAGACCCTTTGAAAAACAAAATAGATAACAAAAAATAAAATAAATGGTAAAAATATTCCAAGAAGAGATGTGGTGTCGAAAGACACCATTCAAAACACTTAAGAAGAATGGATTATGATCAGAAAATGACAATGCATTATCTCATTTAATCAATCATTGTCATTCAATTCCAATAGTACAACCCATAGGGTTTTTCTTTTATAGTCTCTAGATCTAACAAAATTCCTTGAAGTGAGGATGAAAGTTGATCCACAAATAAGGGTCATCAGTTTTGATCATTTATACAAAGTATGCAATGTCTCCTTGATGAATTAGTTATTCCAGTCAATCTGACCGTTACTTTTCCAACCATCTAGTTGACTGAACAATCAACCACTCAATTCAAGGCTTCATTCGACTTCCCAGCTAGTCGACTGTAGTTTTTTAATTGAATGTCTCTAGAATATATAGAGCTGTGATAAACCTGCATATCCTTTGGTTCCAACAACCCTCATTTTGCATAATTCTCTAGATATTTAGGAGGTAAATTTATGATCTCTAAACAGACCCCATAATTTCAGCTTCCTGGAGCCCAAGCATAGATCGAATTTTAACAAATTTATCTTATGGTAAAGTTTTCATAAAGATATTATCAACATGATCATTTATCCTGCAACAAACAAGTGTTTCAACATTGTCATGTATCAATTGTCTCAAGTAGTGGATATCAAGTTCAACATTTGATGTGTGCAACAGGAATATAAACAACCTGAATTGCACTCTAATTTTCATAATAGATAATAGTTGAGGCCTAAATAGGAAAACCAATATCCTCTAGATATTGGTAGATCCAAACTACCTCTATACATGTATTGACATCTCCTTATACTTTGTTTCTATAGGTGAAAGAGAGACTACATTTTGTTTCTTACACAAGCATATCATAGGTCTAGTTTTAAGTTGAAACACATAGCCATAAGTGTATTTCTAGTTTCTAATGTCACCTTCTTAGTTAGAATTAGTAAAACAATTTGGTGTATTTGAATGTTGACAACATTTGTTACCAAGCTGATAAGTACCCTTAATGTATCGAACAATTCTTTTTGCAAATTTCTAGTGGCTTTCTTGAGGATCTCGCATGAACCAAGAAACCACATTAACAACAAAGAAAAATTTAGGCTAGTTGTGAATTTATTATACCATTATACCAACCAACTGTTGATAAAGAGTGGTGTCAAATTGGGGAGAGTCACAATCTTTCGACAATTTAACGCCCAACTAATAAGGTGTAGAAAAATACTTACAATCATCCATTTTGAATCATTTCAAAACATCCAAATCATATTTTGGTTGAGAAAGAAAGATACCATCATTAATTTGTATTACTTGGATGCCCAAAAAGAAATGTAAAATACCTAGGTTAGTCATTTCAAAGGTATCCAAAACTCATTTCTTCAAACTAAAAATTAAGTCGACATTGTTTCCATATATGACTAAATCATCAACATAGAATTCCACAATCAAATTATCACCATGAACATCTAATACATAAATGTTGTGATCATAATCAAATCATTGAAATCCAGAATTGATAAAAAAAAGATCAATCTTCTCATACCAAGAATGTGGAGCTTGTTTCAAACCATAAAAATACTTCTTTAATCAACATACCAGATTGTAATCCTCCCAAAAACTAGGAAGTTATTCCATGTATATTTATTTAGAAAAATATTCATGAAGAAAAGCACTTTCCACGTCCATTTTATGAAGTTACCATCCAAAGTGAGCAACAAGTGAAAGAATCAGTCGAATTAAATTCATCTTTGCAACAAGAGAAAAGGTTTTAGTATGACATAAGCAAAACGGTTTCAACAAGAGGTATTATTGAAAACCTTATGTCATACTGAAACCTTTTCTCTTTTTGCAAAGGTATGAACAAGAGAAGGTAGTGTTGAATGTCATAAGAAAAGGTGTCTATGGGTGTACATTCAACAATACCTTCTAAGGTAAACTTGGTTTCGTAGACCCATAGACACTTCAAAACATTTTTTCCTTGTGTTCAGGGAACTAATTCCCATATGTGATTCATCAACAGGGAATCAATTTCTACAAAAATAACATTTTCTCATTGAAGTAATCCCTTAACATCAACATAGGTATTAGGATCACAAGTTTCAAGAACACGAGTCACTAAGGAAGCACTCAAATGTTGTTTCTAACTATAGGCATAATGACCAATATTGACACCACCAACATTAGGTCAAACAAATTCATTTGTTTTCACATGCCACTGAGGTATAATATACGTTGGTGAATTAATTCAATTGTTTTAGGAGGTCGATTAGGGGTGCCAACATTTTTCAGTCGATGTAAACCGACTACTAGCCAACTTAGGGACAAATATTGACTTTTGGGTTTAAATTTCAAAGGAGGGTACAATTGATCCATATTCTTCAAGAATATCCAAAGGATCACTATGAAACAAGCTAGAGGGGGAGTTCAATAACTTAATACTTGAAATTTTCTCATTAAATTTCACATTTTTTCTCAAGATAATCTATTGTTTAACAAGGTTAAACAACTGACATGCTCTTTATTCATTTGAAGAACCTCTCATGATACAATCATGGCTCTTTACATATAATTTATTCCTATAGTTGTCACTAATATGTTTCCAAGAAACACATCCAAATGTTCCGAGGTGTTTGATATACGGTTTCCTTCCTCGCCCCTTCTTAACTGGATTCATGTCATTGACAGCTCTTGTCAGAACAAAGTTTAGGAGATAATTTGATAAGTAGGAAAATTCTACCCATAATTTATTTGAAAGGTATTTGGCTTACAATAGAAATTGAACCATTTCCAACGAAGTTATATTCTTCCTTTCTAACACTTCATTTTATTGAGGGGCGTGAAGGAAAAATATCTGCTAAGAGATACCATTCTATACTAGGTAATATTCAAACTGTTGACTCAAATATTCTCCACCATTGTCTAATCTCAAGCATTGGATAGGCTGACCACATTTATTCTCATCCAATTCCTAAAATTCCTTGAATATTTTAAATACATGACTCTTATTCTTCAAGAAATAGAACCAAGCTATGTAAACCTGGATAAATTATCAATAAAGTTTAAAACATACTTCGCACCTGCTAACAAGGGTTTATTCATGGAATAAAGATCATGTGGACAAGTTCTAGTCAGTCTTGGGATTGCCATGCTTTCCCAAAATCAAAGGGTGCATAATGATGATTTTCTAGCAAACATCACGTACACACTTTTTCAAGTGGAACACTCTTTGGTATAATAGTAACCATATTTTTCATTACCATCCTCTTCAACCTTCAAAATTTTATGTCCAAGTTGTTCATGCCAAAGTAGATTTATTTTGTTGGTTTGAGAAATGAGTGCAGTTGGTCCAGAATCATGTGCAAGAGAATCACATAACTTATATAGTTGGTCTTCAGGATCTAAACAACTTATAGCAACAGATGTGACCCCAAGCCATATCCTTTATGATAAAGCAATATGACCAAAAAACAATAGTATTACCAGTATGAGAGAGTTGAGCAACCAACAACAAATTTACACTCAAGATAGGAAGATTATATACATTGGATATTCTACCATGTCGATAGTTAACATCTCCACTTCCAATTACTATGAGGGAATAATCACCAACTGCATAAATATTCTATTTTGGAGCTCCACTTGAGGAAGATAACATAGAATAATACTTATACATATGAAGAGTACACCGAGAATTGGCTATCCATTCAGTATAAGTAGTGTGGGAATGTAATGCATAGGGTAGTGTTGACAACAAAGTAAAATTATCTGTAGGTCAATTGATCAATCGAATATTCGACATGTCCTCTTCAATATTCTTAAACTTTTCTTCCAAATCCTTTTTCTTCTTCTATCATGTTTTCTCCTCATGTCACACCTTTCCATAGTAGTGACAAGTTTCCTTCTTTTGATTCTTCCCGGTAAATACCAACTCAAAACTATTTCCTTTAGTTGGTTGGTTGATACACTCTCATCATTTATTCAAGGTGTCCATTCCACCTCGTTCTTTATAATTTTGCTTGACCTTGCCTTTGAGACAAAGATCTTGGTGTTTTCTACCAAGCTTCCCTTCATTAAGCAACTTTTATTGATCCTTAATCAATAAATCATAGAAGTTATAAAAAATTACTTATTTTCTTCCTTGCGTGACATGCAACTAGCATGAAAGAAGGAGCAGAGCACATCATAAGGTATATTCATATTCATCAGGACCAACTCAATGAACTATCCCTCATTTGAAAAAAATTTCCCACATTCACCCAATTTTAGTTGTAGCTCTTTAATACAAGCCAAATAGTATTCAACATTTTCAAGGAATGGGTTTTTAGAGGGACCAATGCTTTATCTATATTCATTACATGACTTTCATTCACCTTTTCAAATGATGAATTCAACTTATTCCAGAAAACATGAATACAACCTATCACACTTGTATGAAAGTGAACCTCCCTTGAAATGTAGGCCATAATGACCCTAGTAGCCTCATCCTTCTTTCTGTCGATGACAAACTTATCCTAATCATCTATAAGACCAGGAATAAAATACCTGGTGTATTTCTAAACTCCCTTGCTCTTCAGTAGTGTTTCCATATATGGATCCCAAATTGCATAGTTATGGCCATTCAAAACAATAGATTCTATCTTGGAAATCATCCTTTTGATATGAAACATATATGATACAAGTTCAAAGGCATCTATAGAGAAATCTTTAGCCTAGAGTCCAATTATTCCTAGATCCAACTCAACATGATATGTGGAAAATATTCTAGGTCAAAACCAATAGATCTGATACGATGTTGGAAAAACCCTTTGGACAACAAAACAAATAACAAAAAATAGCAGAATGGATAAAGATATTCCAAGAAGAGAGATGGTGTTGAAAGAAGCCATTTAGAACACTTAAGCACAATGCATTATTATTAGAACATCACAATGCATTATATCATATAATCAATCACCATTATTTGGTATCAATAGTACAATCCATAGGGTCCTTCTTTTATAGTCTCTAAATCTAACAAAATTCATTGAAGTGAGGGAAATTTTGTCCATAATTAAGGGTCGCTACTTATAAACATTTCCAAAAAGTCCACAATGTTTCGTTGATGAGTCAATTAGTATAGATGATCCAACCATTTCTTTATCGACTATCTAGTTGAATGATCAATCAACCACTTATTCGAGCCTTCAATAGACTCCCCAACAAGTTCATTGTAGTATTTTTACTGATTATCTACAGAAAATCCAAAGGTGTGATGAACCTACAAAACTTTAGTTCTAACAACTCTTGAATACTTGGGTAGTCAGATAGTATGACCAAGGGCATGATTGAGCCTCCTTAGTTATCTCCCTAAGAGATTGATCCAATTACAAAACCTAAAAACTAAAAAATGGAAAGGTTTCGTTGATGACACTTACATCATTCGACCACATGGGAAATATAATCTAAAAAATTCCTCATCCATTTAAATAGCCAGTCAAATCACATAAAATTTACTATGGAAATCCAAGAGAATAATGAACTTCCCTTTCTGTATGTCTTGATAATAAATAAGGAAGATGATTTTCTGGCTCACCAAGTATATAGAAAGGAAACCCACACAAACAAATACATGCATGCTAACTCTCATCATCATTCTTCTCAAAATATTGGTATTCTGCACATACCATCTTAATGAAGAACTAAATCATCTTAAGAAGGTGTTTTGAGATAATGGTTATAAAACAAGAGACATGAAGAATGCGTTTAAGAAGGCACAAGGCTCTAAGACCAAAATCTAAACAAAAGAACAAGGAAGTGATGAGAAAATGATAGTTTTTATCCCATACATTCACAAGACAACTAATAACATTGCCAAAGCTTTGAAGAGGAAGGATATTTAAAGTATAATCTTCGCCCCAAACTCACGAAATTTACTAGAAAAATATAAATACCTAGTTGATCCCAAGTTAAAGAAAGGTATTTATTCAATCCCTTGTTCCTATGGTGGAGTATATATAGGTGAGAAAGGTCACTCAATAATGACTAGGACAAAATAACTTTGTGAAAATATCAATCACATAAGAATGAAGAAATCAATTGTTGTTGATCATTCTAAGAAACTAAACCATTATATATGCATCGAAGTCCCTAAGGTAATTGCCATAGAAGATCATTACAATAGAAGGAAAATTCGTGAAGTTGTGAAAATTGACAAGCATCCTCAAACATTCAACATGGATGATGTATTAATCTTGAACAAATCCTGGAAACCAATTTTACATAATCTTAAGGATAAGACATCTATAGATAACAAAAGAAAACCCTATTTCAATACACATCATGTTAATTGCTAGTTTGGCTATCCTCCAGCCAGAATTAAAACTAAGACTACTAATTAAAAATTGGGGAGTGATACATATATGATGTCATTTCCCCTTGTTCCATCCTCCTGAATATGGACTCAACTCTGTAGTCTAAAATGTATGTAGAATACAAAAATTCCACATAGGTTTATGTTGGCTAGATTTTTTGTATGAGGCCAACAAAGGAGAATCATCCCACACAAGTCGCTTACTACAGATTTCGGTGTGTTTTGATTAGTTGATTCTCACAAGTTGTGGTCCTTCTACCATCTAAGTTTCACTCTCTTAGAAAAAGTGTGTCATAAACTAATTAATATATTAAAAGCTAAACTAAATTCTAATTAAAAAAACTTAACTAAAACTAATTAATTATCTACAATAAAATTTCTATTTAACAACTACTAAATGAAAACTAATTGTTTATATCTAGTCTATGGTATTCTCTCTTAAGGAGAGTCTTTGTTTAATTTTTTTTTCATGTGTTATTATCAGAACTGCTTAAAAATATGAAAGATAACTAATTGTAATACCAATTTCAATAATTGTAAATACACAGATTTAGCAGCTGCTAAATCACATAGATTTAACAACGGTTAAACTGTAGCTTTCAATTATTAAAATAAAACCAAAATTCTAATTTGAAAACTAAAATTAGATTTACCTAATCTATCCCATCTTAGCTGAGAGCCATTTTAACTAATATTGACTGATTTTGCATTTAAAAGTTAAACATGTAATATTCTAAGTTGAAAACAAACCTTACAATCAAACTATCACATGTTAAGTAGCTTAAAAGCTCATGTGAATTAACATATTAAAATCATGAAAAATTGTGAGATACTTTTAATTATGCAAAAATAAATCAATTCTTTGTTAACAGATCAAACTATAAAGCAATCATTATCTTCCAAAATAAATTTTAAAAGATTATGATAACATGAATCAAATCTAACTGAAAATTAAGATCAGAAATTTGTTTAATTTTATTAAGAACCGTGATAAACAGAACAAATAGCCTATTTCTTATTACTCAAAAAATAACAAGGTTGTTTTCACTTATGAATTAACCGAGTAAAGTAGAAACGAATATGACTGTTTTAACTCAGGAATTAATTCAACTTGCTGTGACATTAGATATCCAACCGACTATACAGCTTGTTTGTTTTCTTTTAATCACACCCTAAGCATTCTACTTTTGATTTAGTGAATTTAATTAAAAATTTGATGCTGTGATCTATTTGAATGCCATAATATGATAACTTCTTGAATATCGTAGCATGATTATATTCTGTATTCATACACAAATCTCCTTGGCATAAGCCAATTGGATCAGATTATAGACGACCGGTGTGGCATCCTTTTCAACCCAAAAACTTAATGAAAATTCCGAAGTCAATTTGAAATTCTCAAATGATAACAATGGTTAATATGAAGGCGAATAACAATCATTTAAAAGATAGGAAAGTTTGTATGATTGGTTAACTAAACAAGATAAATAGCTGCAATGCAGTAAGTCCCTGCTTTCAATATTAAAGAAAAAGAAGAAAATAAATAAATTAAAAGTCAGAAAGTGTTATTAATAACAAATTAGATGTGAAAGAGTATGTTTGTGCAAAATTCAAATAGATATAGCAATTGCTCAACTCTTGATCAAAGACTTTATGAACCATTTTTAATAAATTTAAGTCATTAAAAAAATAGAAAAAAATTATATATAGTTTTATTTCAATAAAAACATAAAATATTAGTATATAAATATTTGTTATACAATTTATTTATTTATTTAAAACTAAGTTAATACTGCACTATGTTGTGTAATGCATATCATTTGATTGAAATTTATGCCTATGTAACTGGTCACAACACCACAAGTGTGTGACAAAGGATACTAGTGTGTTTATACCACAACATTACTTCCCAAGTTTAATTTGTGCCAAATATTTTCCATTGTAATGTGCATCAAGCACCAATACCTTTATACTAACATGCATATCAAAGACAACAACCAAATCCACAAGTGAGTGCTTAAGCAAATTCTTAATGAATCTCTATCATCAATTCAATCAATTATTCTTTGTCAAACTATCAACCCTTTCATTATCACCACTGAACCAAAGAAAGCCTCTTTAGACCATAACTCACCACTAGACCAAAGAAAGCCTTTTTAGACCATAGCTTAAAATGAGTTTTTATTTACACAAGACCTTAAAATGTTGAATAGGACCTTATTGGCCAAGTTAATCGAAGACCCACCCTTCCAAAAGGATCCTTATGAGTTGTGTTGATAGATGAAAGATCAACCCTACAAAGAGTTAACCAAGGGCTTTATTGGGTGGTACCATAGTTCTTTAAGTGGTCGTTTTCTTTCAAATTTATGTTATGACCATTTAAACTATATATTTTGGTTTAATCCGTCATTATGTTTGGCAAACTAAAATCTATTGCAACAAATTTTAGTGGAAACAATCTTACATTGAAGCTACCAACCCAAGTGAATGGTTTTAATAAGAAAGAATAATAATAATGAATAATTTATCTTAGGAGGAATGACTCAAAAAATAACTCTATCATGAAAAAGGAAAAATCTTCAAACCAGAACCTTCCTTACTTACCGTCCCTGCTACCCATTTTACCCGAAGAAACCGTCTCACCCGATTAGTTCTTAATCACCCAATTAAGGAATAAAGTTTCTTAGCGTTCCGTGGTCTCTACGCTTAGTGCTGCCTGGATAAGGCCTTTAATTCATGATTATTACATATAGCAAAGGCTTAATGAAATGCGGCTATTGGCGAGCTCTTTATCAGTTCGCAAACAAACAAGAATACATAGGCACCTGGCATACGATCACAAGTTGTATCGACTCTTGGATGGATTTATGGCATCTAAACCTACCTGGATCTAGTGGAGGGACTCATAGGTAATCGATCCGATCAGTTGTTAGTTGCTCTTCCGTCCATTTGTCAAAGCCTCATTCCTGGAGGCCGAGCTTATCCAGCATGTACGTTTATGCTGGATAAGCCAGCTGGCTGGCGTGGTCCCCGCATATTGCTCCCATTCTCCACCGGCTGGAATCCGAAAAACAAGCGGGACGTCCGTCGGGGCCCTCTCTGTCTACGTTAAACTCCGTCGCGGCATGCTCGACAGACAGGGTATCAGATCCGGACGACGCCCACTAGATTGACAGGACAACTGGCCATCACACCGCCGCAGAACAGTCTAGTCCAGATCTACTAGATAGCTCTCGCCTCTTTTCCATCGCGGTTCTTTCGAATTCAAAATTTAAAATTCACATTTACTTCGAGGACTAGTCATGGGCTAGCTATTGGAATTTGGAACCATTCTGGGTAGTTCTCCTGGCTGCGAGACGCCATTGCTACCTTCATAGTTGCATCAGGATCTTGCTCTCTCGGCCAGGTATAAGCAGGGGATGAATTACATAGCGGGCATGCTTCTGTTTTTCATGAAGGAGGAGAAAGCGTTTTGGGCAATGGTTGGATTGTTCAAAGGCAGAGGGAAAATAAGAGGTCAATATTCCCATGGCTTGCCTCTACTCCGCCAACACTTGTTTCAGTTCGAAATGCTTGTGAAGGAGCAGCTTCCCCAGCTGGCTAAGCATTTTGAGGAGCAGATGATCCAGACAGAGATGTATGCATGCAGCTGGTTCATGTCTGTTTTCTCCGCAGACTTGTCTTTTCCATTGCTTGTTCGGATATGGGAAGTTTTTCTCTACGAGGGGGTCAAGATTGTTTTCAAAACTGGTCTGGCGTTGCTCAAGTTCTTTCAAGATGATTTACTAAAACTGCGCAGCTTGGAGGATTTGTTGCGTTTTCTTGCGTTTTCTGCGAAAGTTGCCGGAGGACTGTTTAGATGCTAATAGACTAATGATAATGGCCTGTTCATTTAAGCTGAAAGAAAGGTTGCAAGAACTTGAATTTGAGTATCAAGAAATGAATGGTGACCCAGCTCACGAAATGGAAGGTGAACAAGGTCAAGAAATGAATGGTGAACCAGCTCAAGAATAACCGTGAACGTTTTACTAATGGGACTCTACTGACCTTAATAATAACAATACATATTTTCAGTTTATAAGATATAATAAATTATAATTCTACATTTTAACATTTATAATAACAAATACATTTCATATTTTTTTAGTTTTTTATTTAATATTTATAATAGCGAATACATTACTTATTTTTTAATTTATAAATACTTAATAATGATTACTCCACATTTAAACTTTTAACTTTTAGAATAACAAATACATATTTTTAACATTTATAATAACAAACACATATTTTTAGTTTATAACTCAACATATACATATTTTAATTTTTAGTTTATAAATACATAATAAGTAATAACTCCACATTTTAACATTTATAATAACAAATATATATTTTTAATTTATAAATAAATAATGAATGATAAATTTATATTTTAACTTTTTAATAATAAATACATCTTTTTAGTTTATAAATACATAAACATGAGGAAGGGAAGCAGGTCTTATTTGGAATATTGTGTTTTTATGAAAGACAAGTGATTTAGAAGAAAGTGTTAAGTTCTATTTTAGTTAGTCAAAGTTATGGATGCCATTATGTTTTTTGAATAAGAGAAATTAGATAATTAAACCATCATAAATTCATTTTAAAAAGGATTTATTAAGTGTTTAAAGGGATTAAATCTTTTAAACTACAAACCCTTTTTTTAGAGTCAAAATGCTGAGCAATTGTGAACCAAATGTTTATATTTTAATTTGTAGTTTTATATATGCAAATCTAAAAAATATTCTAAGTCTAAATTGAGCCAACATGCTATTTTTTATATCATTTTATTATTTTTTATAAAGGTTATAAAGGTCACGTGTCACCTCTAGGATGAAAACGAAAGAACTTACACATCCACATCTTCCCCTATTGGCCTATAGAATGGGCCTCTTCCACTCAATGATTTAAAAATGATGTTCATATCATTTAAAGTTCAAGAATTAATTGATTATGATTAATTTTGGGATAGGAAGTGGTTAGAGGTCTAGCTATTGGAATTCTATTTAATATGGAATTACAATTGGATAAAAATATCTAAGACTTAACCTACTCTTTTAAAAATTTTCCATTGAGAAAACACACTTAAGCAAGTGAGCAAGTTGATCATTACTTGTAGAAAACCTTAATTCAACATGACAATTTTGATCAAATTGACCAATACTCTTCTCAAGAAAATTGTTTGCTCATCAAGATGTTGATGAGGTTTTTGTAGTGTATTCCACTTCACAAGGAAATTATTGATTAGTTCTTTAAATACCATGAAATAATACTTAATTCAAACCTAATTAAACCTAATTTAGCATTCCGTGAAGCATTTTCATGGTTATCAATGGGGCTTTCTCAATCACTATATGTGCATCCAATTAGATTAGAACCATTAGGTGAGGTGTACAACATTCCGAATTTGTGTTCCATTGCCACACCTTTTGCATTTTCTTAGTTGTATGGAAATATGTTTCAATTGGGATTTGCATAAGGTTGAAACTATATTCACAACAGACATTATTGTATGGAGAGAGGATTTCTACAATCAAAAGTGGATGAGATGTGTCTCAAATTGAATGAGAGATGTCCCATCTATCACACGGTATGTTGGATACAAAATCTAATATATATAAAAAAAGTATAAAATGAAGCACATGTAGAGTCAAATTTAAATTAGATGGATTGTAAAATAGATCTATATAAATATAGATAAAATTGTTGAATATCATGATACATGTTTTTTTAGGTGAAAATTTGCAAGTATTTTACTACATAATTAGTTAATTTATTTAACTTTTGCACATTTGTAGGATTTATGTGTTATAGTTTACAACATGAAATAGTTGGCACTTAGACAATTGTATGTGGGTAAATAACAATTTTACCTCATAATTAATTATTTAATACAACATTTACAACATGATTCCAATTTGGAATAGTTGGTGCGGGGAGAATTATAGTGGAAATTATAATTGAGACAAACATTTCCCTAAAGCCAGAGTTAAGATGGATCTATACTCGTCTAGGGAAGTGATATATAGATATTAGATCTAGTGGAAGTGATATATATATATATATATATATATATATATAATCATCCACTAACCTCTTACAAATAGTAGGACCGACATCATTGTTGGTACCATTGCTAACTATTTTCTGCCCAAACCCATATATATATATATATAATCATCCACTAACCTCTTACAAATAGTAGGACCGACATCATTGTTGGTACCATTGCTAACTATTTTCTGCCCAAACCCTTGTAAGTTGTGATATTCAACTTACACTGTCATTTTGAACTTAGTAACAAAATCACTTACAAATTTTCCTTGTGAAACAAAATACCATTGTTTGAATCTTTAACTTCCATCCATGGAACACTATAAGAAAAAAAATAAGTAGAGGAGGTTCTTTTGGAGAACAAGCTTAAGTGTTCCAAGGTTGGGTAAAATTAAAAAAAAATCACTAAAACATTTTCTATTAGTAGCATATGAGTTTTTCCTTGGTATATTTTATATCCTTAAGGGACAATAATAAGTGTGATTATATCCTTTATATAGTTGAATGGGTATCATTTATATTAAAAATAGGTTGAAAAAGGTCCAAATGACTAAGAAATATATATACACAAATTTTTGGAAGAAACATAATTGCAAAATTGCTCTAAAGAGTTGGGCCTTAATACAATTTGTTTTTGGTAAGCCTCTAAACAAACTAAAGTCTAAAACAAAACTCCTATTAAATATAAAATTGAACTATCTTACATATTGACTTAGAAGGAAAATATAAGTGTAGATCATGAAAATACAATGAAATTAGTGAAATTGTTTCTGGCTATGGGCTTCTTCCATAAGGCCATCTTCTTGCTCCAAATCAATAAAAACTAGTGGGTGTAGTTGTTTTATCCAAATAAGTGTAGTTTTTATATCGTTAATTAGTTGATCACTCTTTAATCGAACCAATGGAATCCAAGGGATGGCCAAGAGTAGATTTTGACCATGAGGAAAATCCAAAATTATATTGTAGTGCATATCTATGTCATTAGCTCACTTATTTGATTAAGTTACTTGTTCATTAACTTTAAACTCCATTTTCTCCTATTTTTCTCTCTTGTCTCTCCACATGTAGGCTTAAATAAGTTAGATATGGCTTATTTCATGCCCTCAAGTTGGGCATTCATAATTCTGAGGATTATCTTAATGTCAAACACATTTTTATTTCCAATTGAACCATACCCCATGTGATTGGCCATTATTTGAGAATGTGAAAGGAGGTTTGGTCTGGTGAAAGGATTAATCCAAATTAGAACCCAAAATCAAGCACCCATCTCAACCTAAGAGAATCTTAGAATAAGAACACGCTTATAACCACATATTTTCCACACACAATAGCCTATAAAAATCTATTTGAAAGGAGGGATAATATTCTTTAAACCATATTGATGTAAGAACAATATATTGAGCAATAAAAATCACAGGATTGCCTCCTCTAAAGAAGAAATGTTTATTTAGCATTTTGACTCTAAAAAAAGGGTTTGCAGTTTAAAAAATTTAATCCCTTTAAACACTTAATAAATCCTTTTTAAAATGAATTTATGATGGTTTAATTATCTAATTTCTCTTATTCAAAAAACATAATGGCATCCATAACTTTGACTAACTAAGATAGAACTTAACACTTCTTTCTAAATCACTTGTCTTTCATAAAAACACAATATTCCAAATAAGACGTCCTTCCCTTCCTCATGTTTATGTATTTATAAACTAAAAATATGTATTTATTATTAAAAGGTCAAAATATAAATTTATCATTCATTATTTATTTATAAATTAAAAATATATATTTGTTATTATAAATGTTAAAATGTGGAGTTATTACTTATTATGTATTTATAAACTAAAAATTAAAATATGTATATGTTGAGTTATAAACTAAAAATATGTGTTTGTTATTATAAATGTTAAAAATATGTATTTGTTATTCTAAAAGTTAAAAGTTAAAATGTGGAGTAATCATTATTAAGTATTTATAAACTAAAAAAATAAGTAATGTATTCGTTATTATAAATGTTAAATAAAAAACTAAAAAAATATGAAATGTATTTGTTATTATAAATGTTAAAATGTAGAATTATAATTTATTATA
>LPNX010379353.1:82353-97415 GCA_001517045.1 Pseudotsuga menziesii
CCATTCATTTCCTGACCTTGTTCACCTTCCATTTCGTGAGCTGGGTCACCATTCATTTCTTGATACTCAAATTCAAGTTCTTGCAACCTTTCTTTCAGCTTAAATGAACAGGCGATTATCATTAGTCTATTAGCATCTAAACAGTCCTCTGGCAACTTTCGCAGAAAACGCAACAAATCCTCCAAGCTGCGCAGTTTCAGTAAATCATCTTGAAAGAACTTGAGCAACGCCAGACCAGTTTTGAAAACAATCTTGACCCCCTCGTAGAGAAAAACGTCCCATATCAGAACAAGCAATGGAAAAGACAAGTCTGCGGAGAAAACAGACATGAACCAGCTGCATGCATACATCTCTGTCTGGATCATCTGCTCCTCAAAATGCTTAGCCAGCTGGGGAAGCTGCTCCTTCACAAGCATTTCAAACTAAAACAGGTGTTGGCGGAGTAGAGATAAGCCATGGAAATATTGACCTCTTATTTTCCCTCTGCCTTTGAACAATCCAACCATTGCCCAAAACGCTTTCTCCTCCTTCATGAAAAACAGAAGCCTGCCCGCTATGTGATTCATCCCCTGCTTATACCCGGCCGAGAGAGCAAGATCCTGATGCAACTATGAAGGTAGCAATGGCGTCTCGCAGCCAGGAGAACTACCCAGAATGGTTCCAAATTCCACTAGCTAGCCCATAACTAGTCTGCTCCTCGAAGTAAATGTGAATTTTAAGTTTTGAATTCGAAAGAACTGCAATGGAAAAGAGGCGAGAGCTATCTAGTAGATTTGGACTAGACTGTTTGGCGGTGTGATGGCCGGGCGTAGTCCGGATCTGATACCCTGTCTATCGACGCCCGGATCTGATACCCTGTCTATCGAGCATGCGGCGACGGAGGTTAACGGAGACGGAGAGGGCTCCGACGGATGTCCGAGCACCGGCTTGTTTTTCGGATTCCGGCCGAGGGAGAATGGAAGCAATATGCGGGGACCACGCGAGCCAGCTGGCTTATCCAGCATGAACGTTCATGCTGGATAAGCTCGGCCATTCCTGGAAGCATACTCAAGAAGCTGGGTACGTATATCTTTTGGTAGAGAGGTGTCCCATGGGAGGAGGAACGACCCTTCTTTAGCTTTTAGCTCTGGTTCAGCAGCTGGAGCTTTGCCTTTATCTTCTCTGGTCTGGCACAAGCCAGATCTTGAAGCTCCTGTGGAAAACATGTTCAAGGCTGGTGTAGTCTTATGCTCCCTGGTGAGCATGTCAGCAAGACAGTAAGACAGTTTAGATACCCTGGTTTATAGATAATCTCAAAATCAAAATTGCTTAGCCAAATAAACCATTTAAGTATCATACTATTATTTTCAACCATTAAATTCTCATTACGGAAAATACCAGGCATGATCTTCAAATCTGTCATAATAATAAACTTTACAGGCTTAAGGAACATAATGAAATGGTTTACAGTCTTCTTGACTGCAAGGATTTCTTTATGGCTAGAAGGATAGTTGAGTTTTGCTAATTTAAACAAACCAGAGCCATATCCGCAAAGATTCTCTTTGCCATCAAATGATTCAATTAATACTCCACCCCAAGTGGATGAAGATGCATCTGTTTCAATGATCATCTGACCATTTCCATTTCCTGTCGGCAAAAAAAGAGGAGGCAGATCTAAAACTTTCTTTTTGATCTGTTGCACTGCCTTCGTCATAAAGAAAAGAACTGACCCTTATAAAATTTCAATTATCCTATCTCGCAAACCTCTGGTACGGGGGTCTAAAGGCGAGAGAATATAATCACCGAAGGAACGATGTAATAACTGAATGGTTAAGACAGGAATCATCGTAGAAACATGCATCCGTAGAAACACCACTCACTTGATGACCCAGCTCAAACCAAAATCTTTTGCGACAGCAAAACCGTCCGCTCAAACCAAAATCTATTGCGACAACAAAACTGTCTGAGTTCTCTTCAATGCATGCATAGTCCAGAATATATTAGCACAATATATGTTAAACAATCAATAATGCAATGATCGATGCCAAAGCGGTAACAATTTATAGGATGGAGAGCAAGATCTAAAGCTAGTGAACATGCAATGGTCAGATAAATAGTTGTTGTTCTATTGCAGAGGAAGATGGCTTTAACTGTAACGGGAAATGTATGCCACTCTCGACTGAGTGATCCATCATTGGTTTATATACCCCACCTTCGTTAGGAGGTGTCACTAAATTAACTATGATCTGGTTTATTACTTCCGGAGTCGCAGGGGTAACAGTTTTCAGGAAATGGGAGACCAAAAGAAGTATTACCTGCGTTGGACAGATAATGGAGGATGTGCGCTATAGTATCAGCTGGAGGGACTACAGTTCGCCACGTACAATTAGGATTTGTGAGAAAGGAAAGAGACAGGTGGCAGTGAACCAAGGCCCCGTTGACCACCCACCCTAGATGCAGAAGTAGCTGAACCGATGCATAGAGAGTTGTATGAAGTGAATTGATGAAAACCTTGGTGCACCTGAACTCGCTCGAGTTATGACAGCAAAACCGTCCGCTCAAACCAAAATCCATTGCCGCAACAAAACCGTCGGAGAGTGACAGATGTAGTTCAAACCAAAATCTATGGCGATAGCAAAACCGTCCGAGAGTGACAGATGTAGTTCTCATAATTAAAAAGAGAGCTTTCAGAACTCTGCGCTACAGAAATTGTTCAATTCCATACGATTTTCTCTGGAATGAGTTGCTGGAAACATGATCGAAAGGATGTCCTTTACCCTCGCAAACATGATCGAAAGGAAGTCCCTTCCCCTCGCAGGGTTTTGGACGAGCTGGTAACTCCATGAGTTTAGGTTTTGAATCTCCCTGTATCTTTCCTTTTCCCTTTAACATTTAGCTTGCCCACATGAATTTACAATTGGGAGGTCTCTAATGGTTGGCTAATTCTAATGAGCGAATTATATTGTTATTTTCGTATGTGATTGTGCGAATTTGACTTAGGGTTCCTCTAATATGAGTTCTCGCATTTTGTTTAGCAGCGTGAATCCTATCCTGCAGCGTCGCTTTACAATGGAGGGATTTTTGGAAATCCCGGTTTTAATAATGGAACCAAAAACTGGAACGGTTACAGAAGCGCGAGTCTAACCTCTGCGAATAGAGAGTCAAGATAATGGCAACAAACATCAGGAGAGTCAAGATAATGAGAATGATATTGTTCACGAGGCAAACTCATGGCTAATTTCTTTAACAGGTCTACTTCAAACCTATAAATCAGTTGAAAATACATAAATGTAGAAAATACATAGATATAATTAGTTACTATGTTCGTGCATAATGAAGCATAATAAAAATAAACCCACATTCAGAGTGAATTGATGTAACTACCCAAAATTTATGAGAAAACTACACTACAAATCACCTCAGAGAAAGCGTATTCATGGTGTGCTAAGCTCTGCAAAATGATGGAATAGTCTACCCATTAGCAAAATATACTCCATGGGTACAATTTTCATGAGTTTTTGACCTGGTTAACGTAAAACCAACACATTCCAAACTTCGAAATCGAACTGATATTCAATCACAGACGCCTAGCCCAGGGACTGCCAAATGTTATGCCAAATGTTATGGATTTCTTCTTTCAGCTTTTATATTATAAAAAGCCCTAGATTACAAAGCAACTCGAACCTAACAGAGATTTGCTCGAGTTGCTTTGTACTTGCGACAACTGTTTGGCTATCTGCAGCAGGGACTAATAAAATTGCAAGCATATTTTCTCAATTCACAATATTCAGCCAGACCAGAGGTCACAGATCTAATACGGTACACGGCACCCCACTCTCCAATTAAAATTGGAGGAAATATGGAAACGGTAGGTGTTTGAATGGCCATAGATTTATATACTATAAGAGCAAAGCAGCAGGGGAGGAAATAATGAATCAATGGAGGAAATATGGAAACGGTAGATATTTGAATGGCCATAGATTTATATACTATAAGAGCAGCAAGCAGCAGGGGAGGAAATAATGAATCAACGCAGGTGTAGGAAAGGATTGCCTATGTTCAAAGTCCAAGGGGGCTTTAAATCAATTGAAAAGCTACCAAATTGCATGCTTCCAACTTTAATGGATTCACACAGTTGTGTGGATCACTTTCTTTTCCTTTCAGTGAATGTCAGTTCAGCTGAAAAAGAAACAATCTCATGTGGAATCATCAGATCACATAAGTATCCATGCCTAGTACAAAACTGGGTTTAAAAAAAATATTTGATGTTAAATCTACTGATATATTATATTAATGCATTAGGTTTTTTAAAAATATTTGATATATTATATTAATGCATTAGGTTTTTAAAAAATATTTGATGTTAAATCTACTGATATATTATATCAATGCATTAAATGAATTAAATGCATGATCAATGCCATGTTAACTTGTCACATATGAGGGTATGTGGCAAGTTCTAATTTTTTGTTTAATTTTATATTTTTAATTTATTTTTATAATTCAGTTAATACTTTGCACAGCAGGGAAAATTTGGCAAATCTTTGCACTGCACCAATCAAAAAACAATTAAAATAATTTTGAAAAATTATAAAATTATTTTTGATATTCAGCAAATTCATTTTAATAATACAAATTTGAAAAACTTTAATAAACATTAGTTAAATTCTTTTAACAAGTCAACGGAGTTTGGCGAGTAATCTATCGCCATAAGCAGGGACCGCACCAATAAAAAAACAGTTAAAATAATTTTGAAAAATTATAAAATTATTTTTGATATTCAGCAAATTCATTTTAATAATACAAATTTAAAAAACTTTAATAAACATTAGTTAAATTCTTTTAACAAGTCAACGGAGTTTGGCGAGTAATCTATCGCCATAAGCAGGGACTAATAAAAGGAAAGGTAAAATATTGAAATGAATACTTTAATATCCATCTTTATCAACTTTGAAGATAACGTATATAAAAATAAAGTTGAAATTTCCTTTATTCAATATTCACATATATCCAAAAATCCATCCATATCAACTATTCAATACTCACATATATCCGAAAATCCATCCATATCAACTTTGACGATAATGTATATAAAAATAAAGTTGAAATTTCCTTTATTCAATACTCACATATATCCCCCAAAAAAATTCAATAATTTTAATTCGGGCCTTGTAACAAGACCTCAAAACTTCCCTTTTAGGTAAAAGACCAATAAAGTTATAAGATTCTCATTAAAATTGTGTTAAAATTTAACATTATAATTAACTATTTTAATTTAAAGCACGAAAGCTTATTCGATGGTATCGTAGATAAATAGTTAATTTTATGAAAGAGGACCATATTGACTTTCTTCATGATTACTCTAAGCCATAAAATCTTTCTAGCTAAGGACTTGGCCATTAATATTTTGCCAACTTCAAATGATCTTTTCAAGATATAAGAGGATATCCTTAAGGATAAGGAAGATTATGTTTATGGTATGTCATCTAGATTATTATTATTTTATTTAACATTTAGAAAATAAATAATATTAAAGATTTGGTGACCAAATTTTATAAAAGAAAACTAAAATCCAAGTATTTATAAAATTTACACGAGGTCATTTTGATTTTGCGAGAATAAAGGGGGAGTTGTTGGGTGCCAACAATTTCTCTATGTGAATATCCAATAATGGCTCATAATTTCATCAATAGACATGTGACAAGAAACACACATTGCTATATCCGCCCCATTTCTAATTTCAAAATTCTAATAGGAAAGGGGTACAATGAAATGTAGTGGCCGATGTGAGAATATAAAATTCCAAATGAGAGACTCCCTTCTAAAAAATCATATGTTTTCTATTGACATGAGTGGATATGATATCATTTTGGGTTTTGAATGGCTTAGGACCTTAAATGTTGTCACCATGGATTTATGCAAACTATTTCTCCACTTTAATCAAGTTGAGCACACACATCACCTTCAAGGAATAAATATAGGTTCACTTGAAATCATCTCTTCCCACCACATGGAGAAATCATTCAAGAAGGGCCACTTTGATGTTATTGCGCAATTGCATGCCATACAAGTTGAAGACACCCTTTTGTCATATATTCACCCCAACTTGCAACAGGTTCTTCTTATGTACTAACGGTTTTTTGATGCGCCCAAGGGTTTAATTCCATCCCATGGGGAACATGACCATGTCATTCTTTTGATTCCGAGTAATAAATCTCCTATTGTCCTCTCTTATCACCACCCTTTTTTCCAGAATAATGAAATTGAAAATATCATTCAGTTTTTTTTCACTAGTGTTATTCATCCTAATTGCATTAGCCCTTATTATTTTCTTATGGTTATGGTCCTTAAAAAGGAAGTTGATTGGTGCATGTGACCTAATTTTTGAGCTCTCAACAAAATATCTATCAAAGACAAATTTCCTATTCCATCCATTGATTATATCTTGGACAAGTTGCATGGTGTGAAATTCTTCACGAAACTTGACCTTCATTCAAGCTACCATCAAATATGGATAAAAGAGGTGGATATTCCCAAAACAAAATTATGCTCTCATGAAGATCATTATGATTTCTTGGTTATGCCCTTTGTCCTGTAGAATTCCCCATCCACTTCTTAAAGTCTCATGAATAATATTTTTTCCCCTCTTACACCATTATTTCTTGTTTCTTTTCGATGATATCTTGGTCTATCCCATACGAGAAAGCCACTTCCAACATTTTTCCTGTACTTTTCTCTTATTACAAGAGCAACAATTACTTTTGAAATGTACAAAGTTTTATTTTTGGGTGATCGAGGTTGAATACTTGGGCCATATTGTGAGTTAGGACATGGATTGGGTGGATCCCAAGAAAGTGGAATCTATGAAGAATTGGCCATGCCCCAACATTCTCAAGAGATTGAGAGGATTCCTTGTCCATACATCCTATTACCATAAGTTTGTGGAAAACCGTGGGAAGATTATAGCTCCTATAGAATTGCTAAAAAAAATCCTTTTCCTTGCAGTAAACAACAAAGCATGTTTTTCTCATCCCTCAAGGAAGCCATGTGTACTATGCATGTGCTAGGCATGCTAGATTTCACTAATATTTCATCTTATAATGATATGCCTCTTCTTGTGGATAGGGAGTCATCTTATCCCAGGAAGGATGTCCCTTGTCCATCACTAGTAAGCATCTATGTGATAGAAATTTGGAAAATAATACCTATGAAAAATAAATGGTGGCTATTCTTCATGCAATTGAGACATGGAGCCCCTGTCTAATAAATCCACATTTTGAGACCAATACAAACCATCACAGTCTCAAGTATTTCCTAGAATGATGTATTTTATTACTATAGCAACATGAATGTGTAACTAATGTGTTAGGTTATTATTGTGAAATCATATATAATATGGGTAACAAAAATGGCGTGGTTGATGCGTTGTCTAGGCAAATTTAAAGAGGAATATTCATTCTTCTCCTTATCCTTGTTAGTCCCATGATGGCTAGATGAAGCATGATAGGAATTGTTGGACTAGGAAACTATTTTCCATCTCATTAAAAGGATTCAAGAAGACCCAAATCCTCCACCTAGGTATGCATGGAACCAAAAGTATTTTGAGGTACAAGGATCACATATTTCTCGCATCAAATTCCACATTGAAGCCAAGAAATTTTGTGGAATTACATTCATCATCCATAGTAGGCCACTATGGATTTTATAAAACTTATGAAAAAATTGAGAACTCTTTCTTTTAGGAAGGAATGAAAAATTATATCCATAACTTTGTTGTCACCTATGACATTTTCCAATGCCATAAGGGTGATTCATGAAGTCAAGAAGAGTTTACAGCTACTCCCCATTACTGTATTATATGAATGAACATCTCTATGAATTTTGTTTTGGGGTTTCCTAAGGTATGAAACAAAACAATCATTATGGTGGTAGTAGATAATATGACAATATATTCCTAGTTATGTGCCTTAAAACCCACTTTTACACCCTCTTTGGTGGCCAAAGTTTTCTTGGATTAAATTTTTAAAATCCATGGATCTTGAGCCCACTTTTACCAACATGCTTTGTCAAGAGCTATTCAAAATTCAAGGTACTTAGTTGAATCAACATGGCATGGTCAGACTACAGAAGTCAATAAGTGCCTAGAAACCTACTTGCACTACTTTATGTCTGCTAAGCTACATCAATGGGAATATTGGCTTCCTATGGCCCAATGGTGCTGTATCGCCACTTATCATAGTTCCACAAAGATGACACTATATGAAGCAATGTATGACTAAACACCCTTATCAATTATTTCCTACATACCAGGTACCTCATAGGTTCAGGAGGTGGATGATCTACTCTGCACTAGGGTTGGAATTCTCTATACCCTTAAATACAATCTAATTATTTCCCCAAACATAATGAAGAAAAAAGATGATCAATATCACTTAGAGCACTTCTTTGAAGTTGTGGATCGGGTGTTTCTTCAACTACAACCATATAAAGAAACATATCTCAAGACTCATCTCCTTTAGAAGTTCACTCTGAAGTTATATGGAACCTACACCATTGCACAAAGCATGATAGTTTTTCTATAATATTTAACTTCCATACCACTCCGAGGATCACCTTAATAACTGTAATAAGCTTTGGGTCTTCTCCCTTTGTGTGGAGGTTACCACAACACACTTGCTATTCAAGTATCTCCGAACTTTCTTTAATCAAGAGTCCTTCGGCTCTCCTTAGTGCCATAGAAAGATTTGAAAACAACTACATTGAATACACGTCGAATGTGGTAGTAATGCTTCCAAAATGTCACAAGTTCAAGATCCAGTCATTCTTTGTATTGCACAGCTAGGTTGTGGAAGATATGATGAAGAGCATAGGGTGTGACTCGCCAATCCAGTGATGGGTTTCACCATGGTGGTCCTATGACGCCCCTCTAGGGTGGTATTTCGGGAAGGTGTCAAGACTTGCAACACATTTTTGCTTCACTGTTCAATCGAGAGCGTCGTATCAGGATTTGAAAACCTCCATAATTCCTGCAAGGGACTTTGCACATAAGCGGATATCATTCATCCATCAGTCAAGAACTTGCATATCATACAAAAATTTTCTTAGGAATGCAAATTGAGTATATGCCCTTATCAATATCATCCTACTAGAGCATGAAGTAATGGAGGATCCCCTCTATCGTCAAGAACAAAGTATTTGTGAATTTTTCTCATAACGAGAAAGAAGTTAATTGGGTGGTTATTCCATCCTAAATATAGATACAACAAAGAGAAAGAAACCTAACCAAAAATCATTTCTTTATCCATAACTATTTATATTTACTTGTAATTTTTGTTACTGAAGAATAGGAGTACCATAGGGGATGTTACATCCACCCCCCCTTAAAGGTACACTATCCTTGGTGTTAGTTTCTTTCAAATACTTTATCTTCATCATACATTCTCCCTTTAAATCTTTTTCTACCTTGGCTTGCTTTGATATTCCTTCAGAATATCCTTAATGCTTCTCATTTCTCATAACCTATTCTTGTCACAAACCTAACAAGTTATCCCTCACTTGGGCCTCCACCACCTCAATCCTCCATCTCTCGATAGCAAGCTCACAAGCAAAAGGCAAGCTTGGGGAGAACACAAAAGTGCTCCAAGGGACAAAGGGATGCAGACTCAAGCATAAGTTCCAGCAACAATGGACTATAGTTTCTTTGCTCTCAATTCTCTCATATGCCTTCAATGTACCATAGAGTTCCTTATATAGCTTTTCAAAGGGGTAATGAAAGGTCGAATACGAGCGATCTCAAGGCATAGGGAAGTCTAGGAGTCAAGTGAGTCGGATCCATGTCAAGGAAAACTCCAAAAGGATTTGGATTTTGTACACATCCCGATGTACGCGGTTTTAGAGGTCAAACTCACGTATATACGCGATTAAGAGTTTAAAAGTCGCGTGTATCATTTTTCACATGTTTTTAGGGATGGTCAAGGAAACATCAAAGGACAAAAAATGGTCCACGGGGTCTAAGGAGTCTGCAGAGGGATAGGGGAAGGCCATACAAAGTGTGATTCACCTGGAGTGGTAAAATTAGCTATAACAAGATCATTCAGAGTTATTACAAGGATCCACATTGTATGTTTGGTGGTTGTGTTCCGCTTTGAGGTTAAGAGACATAGAACTACTTTGTATATTCCGTAGCTATGTCCTACTTCTTATAGTAGTTTTTCATGGATCTATAGTGTATCATTGGTAGCCATGATGTGGTCATCATCATAGATCTGCAGTGTATTGGTCCACAGCTATGATTTGGTTTGAATGAAGTCAATTACTAGTCCTGTATGAGTTCGTCTCTCTTTGCCTTCGTATCAGACAAAAAAATTTGCAAACTATTTCACCTATCACCCTCTTCTAGCTTCATACTTTGGGGGGAATTCTGTTGCTTCTGGAAATCTCACATTGCTTAGTAGCCTTCACGATAATTTCACTTTGCCATCCAACCTCTCAGAAAGCCTGAATTGAGTCACCTTGGACACTTTTTTCCTTGACCTAGAAGGGATGGCACCTTCTTGTGTTTTGCACAGAGTGTTGGCGACGCCTATCTCAGTTGAGCAAAAGGTGTTGTTTTCCTTGTTCTTTGGTGAAAACCCTAGGTCAATGCTCTTGACAGTTCTGCTAAAAGCACCGGTGGTTAGTAAAAAGGAAAAAAAAATGTTTCTAGAAGCTTCCGTACGGAATCCTTCATGGAATTAATTGATATATGCCTGTGAGAGGTGGAATTCGCCTCCCTCACCTATAGAGATCTCATTCTATCCTTTCTTATGGGTTCTAGGCCTATAAATGGAGCCTTCATGAGGAGAGTGGGGGAGGCCAAAAAAGTATCCTTATCTGCTAGTTTGAAGTCTGAATCAGAGGCAAAGTAGAGGTAGCTTGTGTTTGGAAACGTCTTCATAGTCATACGAGATCGTAGACATTCTTGTTGAGACAGAAGCCATGGACATCAAGGCTTTTTTGTTGTACTTCTTTCTCATCCATATATTAATACAAAGACATTTCCCTTTCCTATATTTGATTGTAGTGTTTGTAATTAAATATTATTGGATTCCTTGATCACCAATATGGATACTCAATTATCATGATGCTCTCATCCCTTTTGTCTGTATGGTGATGTATTTTGCAGATATTGAACCATTGCAAGGACTTTCTGGAGAGAAGACAAGTAGATCCAAGGTTGAGGTATATTGTGCTTTATTTTAATTGATTTGATTATTCAAGGAAAGGATATGTTGATGTGTCTTTTTGTTCTATAGTTGTGTTTTACATTGTAGAGGAACAAGTAGTGTCCACACTGGTTGATAATTCCTGATAACAGCCGACCAGATGATCCAGGGAGAGGATTTAAACCAAAAGACCTCGTTGTGGAAGAGGAAATTGGATCACCATTGTGAGAGGGTGAGACTTTCGATGGACTATTGTTAGATTGAAGATGGAGGCTAAATAGTAACCAGTCACAGTAGATCCTTGTACATGTGTGTTTTCCTATCAAGCTAGCGGTTGTTGCGGATGAGAACCTATGCAGACCGATATCCATGCTTAATGCACAGTGAGGACTACTTCAGCAGTAGCAGAAATCCAGGATGCTAATACATCTTTCTTTGGGACGAAGAACGGCTTTGTTGGTTGGGGAGATGTTGAAGGGGATGATAGGCCTTTCCTAAAGTAATCATATATTATAATGTATTAAATGATATGATTATATAACCTTAACAAATGAACGGTTGGAGCGGGTGAAACCACTCCAACCTCTCTCTTCATGTATAAGAATACCATCTATTGAATAAATACATTGGTTAAGTGCTTGGCCCAATATGTGCTCTTTCTTGATGGTTAATGTGTGTATAATACTTCTGTCTGCTTGAATACAACATATAAGATTGAGGTTTCTAAATTCATGAAAAAAGCATCAAAGCACCATACATGACTTTGTAGGGGTAACCATGGCACTACTTATACAAGTGTTAAGGGCATAGGAGAATAGACATGGTTATAGGAGGATACCTAAAGATCAATCCCTGAAGGAATATTCTAGCAATAGAGGGATAAAAAAGATGCCCCTAACAACCATACATGGCCTTATGAGGATATCATTTACCTATGAATGAGGATTCAAATTCCATTAGGTGGTTTTGAGTAGTATGTACATGTCTTAAGTCCTTTAGAATGGTGTTGTAGGGAAAAAGACCATGAATTTATCCCTAAAGAAATAATTTAGGAATACATATCCATGAACAATTCCATGGATGACTTCACAGGGCTATCTAAGGAACTATGTATCTAGGTCTTGCTGACTCTTGGGAAGTGTTGATCCTAGATTTGTTATCATTTTTCGCAGTTAAATTACTCATTTAAACATATGTTTTATTATCTTTTTGCATATTTTATGTCACGTAGATCACTATTCAGCCCAGGTATGAATGTATTTAAGGTTTATATAAAATTCATTTATTATTATCATTTTATGATTTTATTGATTAAATTGACATTGTTGAAGCACATTTTATATATTAATTGATATGAACATTTGTTTGCAGGTTATATAATATTTTTGGGACAAATTAACAACAAACACACATTCAGTTAGCCATGTGCATAGCATGTCCAGCTCATCATCCATCTCGTTGTGTGAAACTCGTTGGCAGGTTTCCAGGCATTTAAATGTTGTTATTATAGACCATAGTCCTTAAGCGCACCAACAAATAGACATCGCATTCATCCTAGATCTATGCCCAACATATCTACTCACAGTCCAGCTCACTGTTCAACTTTACATCCAGATCGCTAACCAGACTGCGTGCTATTGATAACCGATTCCAGGCATTGAAACGTGAAACTATTATGCAAACGACCTGTTGCCCATGCATTCGGATGATGAAGAAGCCCGCTTCTAAATCATCCACTAGCCTGCACCCTCCTTCGTTGACACCTCAACAACAATCCACGTGTTGGGTTGATGCATTAGCCCACGTTCTAGAAGACTCGTCTGTGTACGCTGTCTTTGCTCACCACCAGTCCACCTGCTGTGCTAAGGAAGGAGCTGTGCACCACATCACACATGCTGAAGAGAACTGTTTGCACTGAAGAGGGAGCCTATACGTTACACTATCCAATGAAGAGAGCCAATGCGCGCTGAAGAAGGAATGATCCTATGCATTAGAGTTAGAGTAGTTAGACACCTTTATGGATTGACTAAATTTAGAGAGCAGTCGACCACTAAATGGTTGACTTGCTCATCCCTGTAAAACAATATATATACCAGCTTCTATGTGAGAGCTCAGTTAGCTAGCGAGTTTTACCAGTTTATGCTTTGATTTGTGTTCTTAAGCACACTGTATTTCTGTTCCATCTTCATTAATAAAGAGTTGCATGCTTTGTTGTTGATGATTGTGTTTGAGTAAGCGTTATCCAGGCATAACCCCTGATTGCTAAGAGGGACCCTCATCAACTAGAGGTTTCTTTTCTTTTCTTGTTTATTTCTTTCATATTTTCTGTTGTAGTTAGTTTAATTTCCAGTTTTTCTTATCATTTCATTTGTTTCCTGTAATCTATTTTATTTCTGAAATTAGATAGCTAGTTGCGCGCATAGTTTGTTTAAATTTTCTTTCAGTCATTTTATCTTCTGCATTACTGTTCAGTTTATTTGCAAGCAGATAGAATAGATTGCTTTTAAATAGATTTAGCTCTGGTTATTTCCTTTCTGTTATAAGTTATGCAATTTGAATTTCAGTTTGTTTATTAACATGCACATGCAATAATTTCTTTATATTCATGAATTTGTTTAAGTTTATTTCACTGTCAAATTTGCGTAATAAGTAGGGTTACTCATTGCCTTTATGCATTAGATTTACATCTGCACGGATTTAGCTGAAGATTAGCTCATTTAGGTTAATTTTTGTCATTTTAACTGTGCATACTGTCATTCGGATAGCCTGTTTAAACTGTCATTCAGTCACCCCTTTCAGACCTACAGTTCAGTCTGTCATTCAGCCCATTGTTTTGTTTTTAGTGTTTTCAATGTGTTTTGAGATTGTTTTCAGTTTTGTTTCTTTAATGTTTGAAGTATGCTTGATTGAGATAGTTAGATGCTAGTTCTATTTTACATTAAAGTTAAATTGGATTGTTTTAGGTTATTTATTAAAAGTTACCTTACTTCTTTTCACCTTGAATGTGTGTTGAGCTATTTTATGTTTTGTTTCTAATTTATTTTTACTGTTGTATTGTTTCATGTTCATGCCTTTGGATTGATTTATCCATTTGCATGTAAAATTCAGTATTATATGTGTTATCCTTAGTATGTTTTTAGGTTATTCCTTTTTCATTGTGTGATTACTGAAAGAGACTTGTAGGACAGAATTCAAAGATATTCCTATGAAGTTTTCTACTTGTTTCTTTTTATTTAGTTTTCTTTATTAAGTTTTCTACTTGCTTGTTAGTTAGGTCTTCCTTGCATCTTAGTTTCCTATTTGAAAAGTTAGTTGTTGATAGTATCATTTTTAGTTTAAAGTTATTTACTTATAAAATAAATTGTCAATTATTTAGTTTAATATTTTGTTCCGGTTTAATTACCTTAATAATTGAATTCTTAGGAGCCTGACTCGGTTTTTCATTTTGAAATATCTTTCGATCTTTTGTTTGTTAAAATATTTCCATGACACCATAGGAACGCCTCTACCTTCGCATATATTTTATGTCAACTCTAAGCCTACCAACCCCAGTTGATAATTAAATATTAGGTGAATTAATCTAGATGTTATAACGCCCAAACAGGAATATATCAAGGACATGAGCCATAATATACACCATTTAAAGTGGATTTATGTGATAAAAGTTGGAAAGGGAAAAAATCAAGGGTTTTTAATAATGGCATGGATCTTGAGGCCTCGAATAGAGGCGTAGGAAGAAAGAAATATCCTTATGTAAGTGTCCTAGTGCATTGGGAATGGAATTACAGGGAATAAAATGGCATTTATTTGGCCCTAAAGAATACAGTGAGGCATGCATATCCATGAACGATGCCTTGAAGCACCATGCATGACTTCATA